>JAAXYX010000224.1:0-51867 GCA_036851915.1 Ptenothrix huangshanensis | reverse complement strand
TCGAAAAAAATACTTTTGCCAAACTGTCCGTTTTCTTTTGCCAAAACGTCCTATTTTTTTGCCAAAATGGTTTTGCCAAAATGTCTTTTGCCAAAAAGTCCGCAAATCACTGGTATGGTGAATCAAATTACTTAAGGTATATACTACATCCAGAATCAAAACAATGAAAATATAAAGTACCTAATTACTAGTAGTAGGTATATTGCATTACACATTTTATGCTTTGATATTAACACAATAGCCCCATATCGTCGTTGAAGCAGCAAAATTGCGGAGCCACAATTTCCATTACGAGCAAAATTGCGGATCTACAAAATGAAGAAGTAAAATTTCTTACCAACGTATACGACTTGTAACTAGACCTGCAACCTGAAACGTTCTTCAAATGAACTATTACTGTCATACTTTGAGATGATGTAATTATTTATTACGCATCAATTACGGGCTATTACGAACTTCTTCGTTGTACACGCAAAATCCACGACCAAGGATGCTCGCCGTATGAACTACAAACCTAATAATAAACGACTATCACGAATTTATTATACGTCCTTGTTATGTACGTCGAACTGTTACGTACCTACGAATTACGAAACTATTACATACGCATAACGAACACGAACTATTACTTACGTACGCGATTCCTTTAAGGACTGTGACTGTACCCATACGTGTTCATGTTCATAGACCATTTGTAAGCAGCGGGCTTAAACCTTCGCACTGTCAACGGCTTGTTTGGTACGCATTACGAAACTATTACGAGCGTATTACGAACGTATTACGAGCTATTTTGTACGTGTTACGAGATTTTTCGCACGTACTGAGGCGTAGTAGCAAATGCAATGAACGTTTGAGCAGGCACGTAAAGCTAAGTCTAATATAGATCTTTCCAAGTGGATTCCGCAATTTCGCATCTGGCTCTTTCATCCGCACTTTTACTCTTTGAGAAAAATGTTGGTTCCGCAATGTTACTTTTAATTAAAATTGCAGCCCGCAATTTTGCTTCTTCCCCGAGGATATGTAGGTACAGATAATCGTATCTTATTGAAACGCATCAAAACCAAATAGAAAATGGTCATTAGATAAAATGCATGGAAGGAACAAAGAAGTAGGTTGTGGAAACGCTCATGTCCATTTCCGTGTCCATAAGATGAAAGCAGTTGCGGTTGCGGTCAAGCATTTTAGGTTTAATCAACTTAAAATATAGATACTGTGTCTAGCTCTGGTTACCAGTCAGACTATAGTGGCTGGGTATGACTGATGGTATGATGCAAACCGCAGTTATTTGACCACATGATTTATAATTGCCGATACATTCATTTCTTAGTAAGTGGAATGATTCATTTCCCTCTCTACATTTATTGCTATATTTTATTTTTAATCATATACTTGTTGCTCAACGGGAACCAATGCATTCCTCGACACAAACAATTTAGCTTTACTTAAGTACGGTGAACTTTAATTTCAAATAGCGTAGCTGGGAATCTTCCTTAAATTGTGATTATAGTTACATCTTACTACTGTATACAGTAATGGAGGTGTGGTACATGCACGTAGTTTATATGACTTGGCATCATGGTATAGTATGGTGTGGCATTTGCGTGGCACAACAGATGCGGGGCAATGGACAATTTAATTTCACTAAAAAATATGGACCAAGACTTAGGGCAAAGGGCTAAACTATTGAAGACGTGAGCAAACAAGATAAGATCGTTAAAAAAAGATCTAGTGTTTTAATTTGATTACATAGTCATAAAAAATGTGGATCCAGTGAAAGTATTTGCTAAAGAAGAAATAAATAAACTTGATAATTAATTTTATTTGAAGTCATTATTTGATATGGAATCCATAGAGTTGAACTTTGCATAAATTCAACAGACTAGAACGATGAGCATAAAATTATAATAAATTAGTTTGCAGTCATAGTATAATGAAATTTGGTCATGAAAGTCTGACCTGAAGGGGGGCATTAGAAACGTCAGAGTTCAGGTCGCATTTACTTTCATGTAGTTTTAAAGTTGGGTTAGGTTAATAAAAGTACTGCGACGGCTAACTAAGTGTGAAACGGTGTTGTAAATGTGACCACCTCCATGATTTTCAAGAATGGAACATCACAAAACATCTTTTGTGCATTAATTTTAAACTTTTTTTAGCGGTTACGTCAGTTCAAGTTTAAAAATTATTTCCGACTTTTACGTTCTGTCTATGTATATGTACATACAGATATTTTCGTATAATTATTAAATTTATTTTAAAGGGTAAATAGTAGTCAAGAAGGTTATGCTGATTCTAATGGTTATTAAAATTGTGTAACAGTGACAGAAATAAATTTTTACTATGTATTACTGATTGTAATCAGGTTACAGAAAAAAGCAACATTTTCTCTTAATTCGTACACCAAACTTATAAGTTTCGTGCTTATAGTAGCACTCTCCAGTGCGAATTAAAGCAGAATATATGCATATTTTAGTAGAATACACAATAAGCGATTTGTAAAAAAATATAATAAATTAAATATTTTGATTGCAAAAAAAATATTGTCATTATTTCAAATGCTTAAAGTGGTAATTTATTATTAAAAAGTATAAAGACAGCATACTAATTCTGCTAGCACATTAATTGCCAGTCGCTACATTCATAAAATTAAAAGAGTAACTTCAGAATACAGTGAGTACCTTTTGCTTATAAGAAACTTTAGTTAATGAAATTGCAATTGCAGGTTGTAAGGTACAGCATGAAAGATACAAACGTTTTAGCGTAAAAGAAAACAATTCAATAAATTCCAGTGAAGTACCTACATACATAAAAGCCGACTAAATGAGGCGTAAGCATGATGTTCGGATATAATTGACCAATTTTCTAAAAGCAGTAAAGTAACCATTCTGCACTGAAAAACTAACATTAAGCTTCCCGAATAACTTGACTAGGTATTTACAATTTCTACCTGCTGGGGCATTTTAGTAGTTTTTGTATTTTTACGCATGTATAATTATTTTTCCTTTCACATTTTCTAGGATTCATAAGGTTATTTACATAAATGAGAAAATCAAGAGTACCTATTTATGTTACGAAAAAAGACTTTACACACGTAAAACAGCAGACATGTACGTTTATTACGCCAAGGCCCAAGGTAGATCCAATATAATATGCCACCGCCCTCCTTGGCGGGTGGCGAACTACAGTCGAGTCACCTTAAAGTCACCGTTAATAACTTACGTAAAGCAGTTGCATTGTAAATACACGTAATTAAAAATTTTGAAACTTTATTTCATTTTCCCTTGGCATTTTTTTAAAATAGGCCGTAGACACAAATATACACGAAATCATAAACTTGAAAAGCAATGACCTTAATTTGGCCTGGTATTTCTAGTTTCGGTAGTATGTAAATAGAGGATTCATTTGATGTTTTCATCTTCAGCCAATAAACCAGTTCGACGTACATGATTACAATGAGTTGGATAGGGAAATAAGATGAGGACTAGTCAAAAGTTATCGAAATCATGGTTATCACCTTACGTGGTTCTATTCAGATATAAAATATAAATTCATGCTTTCAACGGATTACGTGGTTCACTTTTTATTTTTTAATAAGCGCAAGCTTTCGGTCTTCAAGCAGAGACCTTCGTCGTATAATAAATATAACCTTCATCGTTATGAATCTTAAAAGTAAATATAATTACAAATAAGAAGTGTTGAACTAGATTAATCATAAGCTAAAATTATTTTATATTTTTTACTGAGATTACAGTTGTGTAATACTTAATAAAAGTAATCTCTCCACCGTGACATTTCATACCCTAACTGTTCATTCCCTGACGATTGGCCCCCGCTAAGTAAATTCTATTCATCTGAGAATTCGTATCGGTTGAAATACCGTTGTGACGGCATCAGTTGTGTTTTTACTTTTCTAAAAGTTCTCTGTATTATCTTAACTTCTTTCCACATTATTCCTAATTCATATGTATGCGATGGCAATATTATGCTCCACTAAAAATGTTGCAAAATATGCACAAATTTTTATTTTTGTATACTTTTCAAGCAACTTTGATGATTCACGATTACTACAGAATACATTAAGAAAGGAAGAAAAAATAAACCAATCACATAATTTTTACCTTTGCCCACCCGATGTGACCCGGTACTTATGTATTAATGATACAGACTACACTGTTAAAGGAGGTGCTTATTATTTTTTTGAACTCGACAAGCCGGAGTACAATCAAGCCGTGTAAGTTTTTCTAGTCCAAGCTATTAATCGACCAAATATGGTACGGATGTACACTTGCCTTTGCCAAATCGGGTAACCACTGGTCACTGAGGTATCTATACGAATTATAGACAGTTAGCAAGCAAGTAGTGATCATACCAGCATTCCGCTGCGCTGGTGCTAAGTACGATTACTGATACGTGTATACCTATATAGAGGTCGTTAAATTCAATTAATTAATTAATTTAATTAGATAATGAAATTAAATAGTCTGAAATGTAATGAGGTTGGGATAAAAAGAACAAGGCTCTACAGTACAACAAAATATTTGCTGACAAGTCTACGGAATCCCGAAAGGTTTACTTCTCAACTTTCACGAGGTCTACCCGTTGGTTCAACCAGGCATAATAAACGAGGTCGTGAAGAAATTACTCGAGTGTACGAATTCTCGGGGTACGAATTGTTTATTAGGAGACGACTAGTATCATAGGGTACGATTTGCTAGGGTAGGGAAAGGGATCGCGGGGGTACGAATTTCTAGGGTATGAAAAGTCTCCGTACCGTTGGATCACTATAAAACTAACGTAGGTACATTAAGCTACGATTAGAGTCCTCTGCGGCCTGCGGGCGATCTCAGACCCCGGGCTCAATTAGAGACCTAGACTCAAATAACTTTATACCTAACGATTTTAATACGGCCCGGGAGGGCTGCATTGGAATTGCTAGTAAAAGGCCTATCCGAGACCCGGTCAGTATGTGAGACTCGGATTATAATTTCAACCTTCCTTTAACCCCGCCCTCAAATGTCAACCTTATTCTACAACTGACTATATTAGAGACTCGGGATGTAAAAGAGACCCGGATTCTATTCGAAGCTTTACTACCTATACATTATGTATACATACATGCCTGAAACATTGAAGAAATAACTTCACTTTAATTTCCTTTTGAAAATAAGAGCTACCGAATTATATCTTCGAAATATTTTCAACTGACTCAAGAAAAAACTAGCGCCAGCTTGAGGAATTTTTGTAAGCAAAAAACCATTGAATAATGGATTTATTAAATATTCGCGATTGGAACTATCTCTGTTACTTCAGATGCATTATGGTTTTGTTTAAACTACTGTTACAATTGGTAAGTAAATAGAACAACGGCAAATAGGTAATTAGGTTAAAAATGCGACGACGACATTCTTCAAATTAATGAGACTAAACTGTGATTTTTCAGCCCAAGTGTAGGTTCTGTTAAAAAATAAAGAACGATCTACTATACGCTTTGAGGGATTTGTTAAGTACCTGTGTGAGTATGTACCCAAAAACTAGGCAGTTATATTGAAAGTACTTTCGTAAGTTTCTTGAAGAGAGCAAGAAAGTAAAGTCGTCAAGTAAAATTTGATGCTTTAATTAAAAGAATTACCCCGTCGTTGAGAGCTTAATTATTGTTTAAATAAGTTGAGAATATCTGTGATCTCAGAATGGTTGGAGTCTGAAGGATTTATCTACAGCACAAGTCTGGTACTGGTAAACTAATTAAATAATGCAATGTAATTATGAAATGAATGAATATGTCAAAAATCAAAAATATGTGGAATAAACCCAAGGTTTGGGCTGTCCGTAGGATTAGGTTGTGTTGTATAGCTGCAGCTATAGAGACCAGTCGCTTGTCCAAGAAGCAGCCTTGACTAATACTAGCTAGTAAAACTTGAATGTTCACGTAATGCGTACATTTGCTAAAGGCCATTCAAGGCACATACAGCGTACAGTTGCGTAATAAATATAGATTTTAGTGTATTTAATTCCAAGTAGCTTAATTTACCACTACAGAAATTAAGAATCCTTATCACAACTAACGCCAGTTCGCCATTCGAACCAGCATTCCATGATCAGTACATATGTACTATGCTATAAAAATGTTTCAAACTAATCGGTCACTTTGTTTTCAATAAGTTGTTTTTACAGAAACAAACGGAAGCCAATTAAGAGCTTTCAGTGGTATCTTTTTCTTGTTGCAACGACTTCAAAATTTAATGGTTCTCGTTTTCTCGCTAAAACGCCTTATCGTTATAATTAAAAAAATAAGAAATTACACCTTTTTTAAAAGCCAAAATGCTAAACATTTTTTGATAAAATGAGTATAAATAATATACGTGAGCATCGCGAGCTTTTGAAATCATTTAATTAAAACAAGCTTGTTAAAACAAGAACTGCTTTTTTTTATTTCCTGAATTTCACTGTGAGGACACTGAAGTCTTTAAATCACTTAAGGTCTAAGGTACTCCAAATTTTCAGAAAAACAGAACAGAATCAGAATCAGAATAATCTCAATAAAGCTAATAATAATAATAATAATAATAAAATAATCTACAGAACGTCGAGCACTCGGAAGTTGTGGTAAAGCGTGATAAACTTGGGTAAATTGAAAAAAAAGGCGCCATCATAAAGCCAATGAAAAAGGAATAAAGGGTCGAGGGAAGAAAAAAAGGGGTGAACAATTGTTAAGATCAGAAAAGAATTAGTTCGTAGATTTGTTCGTCTTCATCAGTGAGTTTTTGTGGGGACGTATTCCACATCAAAATTAATTGTCCTACAGCCCTACATCTACTTTAAGTTGAAATGCTTATCAAAGTACTCCTTCTTCCTTCAGCTTGTAGCGTGTTCTCTCCTCTGTGAGCATACTCTACGATTTATTTTTGTACTAAGTTTAGTTGTTAATCATTAATTGGGTTGATCGTTGATAGTATGACGACAATGACGAATACGAATATGTAATTATAGTCGTGTAGATTAACAACCAGAGTAGATTGTGTCCGTTATGGTGATGTAATTCTCCAACCTATAACATCTAAACAAGTTTTCCCATTTTTGATTCGCACAATTCTATTACCTACAACGTATACTATCTTCATCGTCATCGTAATTTTATAGTATTTCATATTTGGTATTTGTCTAGACTGTCGCTGGTCGCAGACTGTTGTTGGACGAAAAATAGTTAGTTGTTATAGTGGTAATACACAGTTTACTTTACAGTTCTCGTAGTACTTTTTTATAGTACTTTATTGCAGTTATGTAGTTTGTATTTGCTATGTGCTATTGGCTGTGAAACTCCAAGGTACAAGGTAGTTTCATCAAAATAAGTGATCGTATTGTGATTGTGGATCGTCAACTTGTGACTTGAGGAATCTGACATTGAACATTTTGTTTGGTTTCGTCTACGACTGACTGATTCTTGGATGTGAGAGGAAAACACGTGATCTGCACTGTATTGTTGATTTCATTAACTTTTAAATGTTAAATATTAAATGTAATTCTTTGTGAATTGTTATTGTGTACTTGAACTCTCAGGATACAGTTCCAGCAGAAATGCCTTCAGCATTGTTTACAGTAATATAAAAATTATTAAACCGTAAAAAGTTTTTTTTTTTGCGAAAAGGTGTTTGTGCCACAATCCAAACAACAATAAAGATTCAAGTAATCAAAGAATTTTGAACATGGAGTCCTGATCCTGAGATATTCCCGTGCCAGAACCAGAATATTAAAATTCTGATGCAGAAGTGTAACTTCTTCAAAATAATTTATAAACTTATTTGATTCGAAATAGTAAATGGTGTAGTGCAATAGCTCGTCTGAGTATTTGTCATTTGTGCTTGTAGAGTCGATTCAAGAGACGTTTCTTGCAAAATATAATACTACATATATTTGATATTAGCAAAATACGTGTAGATGTATATTCTTTCTATAATATTGTTTACATTTTTCATTTTTGAATATTGAAGTACTGATTGTTGCATCGTAAATCATAATTTCTTATTATTGTTTCACGGCTCCCTATTTATATTTTATAGTTTTCATTTTTCTTGAAGAAGCACTTTTGTTGTTTTTCTTCCACTTTCTCAAGTTTGAACTTAGGTGCATATGTGCGAGTGATATTTTGCTAATTAGGTATCAAATAAATATCAAAATATATTATTATATAAATATTATTCAAGCTCCGGGTTATCAGATAGTTTGTAGGTAACGCAATCAAAACAATTATTTTGTTTTTATTAGTTTATTCTGATTATTCTCGAATTCTTTTTAATATTTTTTCGTGTTATTTACTTACTAGTCATAGGTCATTATTTATACTCACCAACTGTGTTATTATATTATCAACACATTCGACTCATCGAGATCTCGATCAGTTCTAACATGGGTCTGGTGATTAATTTTGCACCAAACAATCTTAGGGAAAATTTAATTTAAAGCGCGTATGCCCACATAAAAGGCTAATCCGTAAATAGTAAATTCGTATTGATATTAGTGTCTGATAAGTGGGGCGTGCAGCAAACACAAAACGTTTTTCGTTTTAATGAGATGGTAAGACACGAGTAGCATGTGTCAACAATAATGACATCGACCAGATAAAATAATATCGATAGAAAGAAGCTATCTACCGTGGCATGGCATGACACTTTTCTAAGTCGACGGGAAAGGATATTGGTCAATTACTGTGATAATTATAGGAAAGTATAGTGTGACGTGTAACAATTACATTGCAATAGGAAAATATGAACTGCTGGGAAACGGAGCAAAGGATAATAGTGTAAGATATTTTAATTAAGAAATTACGAATCTAAACTACGTTTTAAACCAACATTGTGGTGTATAATTATGTGTACGTAGAAATAATATCCGTTTTTCCTGGTACATGAAACACTTTGTCATTCTGTTTCTGCTCCAGTTCAAAAAGCAAATGTTGATATGTAAATTATGACAACGTAACGGACAGTTAATAAATAAGTTTTTTTCCTATAGAGAAATACGCCTTCCATTTCAAAGCTATCTGTATGTTTTGGGTTATACGAACGTTGTTGTAGTAAGGTTTTCATTCCAGTTTCAAGATATCATCAGCCAAGCAATAAAAACAAAAGTATCAGTCAAGGACTTGTCTTAAACTTGAGCAGTGCTCGGTGACATTGAAGAAGACTGTAGCAGCCTTATACTTATTTAATTAATAACGATAGCAAAATCAATCTAGTCTGAACTTCCAATGAATTCGGATTCGGACACAGCGTAAATATATAAACGTAATATAGTGTACCGCAGCATACATTAATGACGAAGTTAGATTTATATTCGAGATTGTAGACGTAATTATATTTTCGTACAAAATTGTTTAATGTAGTATTTTTACTTGGAAATAACCTTACTTATAATTTAATTGTAGGCGTAGAGAGTAAATCTGAGTAGTGATCATATCGTGATATAAACTCTAATTAAAAGCTACATCGAAGATACCTTCTGAAATACCCTTCTCCAATCGTTTCGTAGATATTCGATTTTATAATTCCTGCTTGTCGATAGCAGTTCTATATGCTTCATGCGAGATCAACAAGCGTAAACAATTCGTATAAATAATCCTTCCGTCAACTGTCGTCGTTCGCTCACTGCGTACTGAAAATCAAGTTTGTTAGTTTGAATTGAATTGGAAATAAAATCTCCCCTCTGAATCGAGAAGTGAGTTAGTGGAAGTTGGGTGGGGTGGAAAGAGAAGCAATTCCCGATATAAGAAATTACTAAATGAAAATGACCCAAGCCCGACACGTGCCATAGAGGTTGTGTTGACTTAGGACTTAGAAGATCAAAGGAACGAGAATTCCAGTCACAGTCACAGCACTGTCACTATAGAATCAAGAAAGAAGAGGGATTCAAGTTGTGATTTAATACTCAGTAGGCAACCATTATTTACCTTCCGTTTATCTAATCCTGATTCTGATTCAATTCCCTTGCCGTTATACGATTGTATTATAGGTAATTATTATAATTACAGTTATAATTACAGGATTTGGTTCACTGATTCAATTCAACTGCTACGCTTCACCACACCAGAATAGAATCACAGAGCCAGAGTCAGCGCCAGAGTTGTCACCAGAGCAGTTAGAATTATACAACCAGACCAGGTTGGTGACTGTCTTTGTCTAATAATTTTTGTATCTTGTCTCCTATCTACTAAAATACTCCTTCAATCAAGTGACTTATCTTCTCAAGTTGTAATTATTAATAGTTGGTGGGCATATACATAAATGGACGTCGTATCGGCTTTGTTATCTTTGTCTTTACCTCAATTAGTATAATATGCGTGTAGTTTCATTGCACTACTTGAACCATTCACATTTAATTTGGCTGGTTTGCAATTTTAAGTTTTCTGCAGTGATCTGTTGTTTGGTTTTTGTTGATGATTGGCTATAAATAAGCTTGTAGAATTTTAAACTTGTATCTACTTAAGTGTAACAACACATACGCAGTTATTAAACATTGATAACATTTTTCTTTGTTAAGGTGGTGGATTTTAGTGCAGTGGTCTATTTGTAGGTTTGGAGATATTGGTATAAATCATTGGAAAACGGCGCGTCTAGTGACTAGAAAGGAAACAAATAGTTCTGAACTTGTGAACTTGAACTGTAAATTGGTAGTCAAAAGTGTGTATGTAATTCTTCTGGTGTCTATTATTTTTCAGAACCAAATCATTCAAAGGTGAACAAGACTTAAACTTGTTGCATGGAGTGAAAACGAGGAGGGTGCAGTTTGGGAAACTGGTCATTGATATTTGCCTGGGTAAGCTATAAGAAATCTTTACTCACATTTTGTTTGCGACTTATCTATTTCCATATTAAAAACACCGAAATCAGACTTAAAATCGCTCAGTACTGCTCAGTAGTGGGCCTATATATATAAATAAAGGCTCATCTGCACTTCACTTTAAAGGCTAAGCTAGAGTTGACTTAAATCCTTAGGTTAAGGTCAATTTGGTATCCGGAATATTGGCCGCCGAACAAATTCGCCGCCGGACGAAGTAGCCGCTGGACATAATGGCCGCCGGGCATTTTGGCCTTCAAACATATTGGCCGCCGAACAAATTGGCTGTCAAACAAAACTGCTTATTTTGCGCGGATTATATACAAAAGGTCTATGGTCATGGCTAATTAGTTGACGACTAATTTGTTCGGCGGCCAATATGTTTGACGGCCAAAATGCTTGGCGGCCAATTTGTCCGGCGGCCAATGTGTGCGGCTGCCAATATGTTCGGCGGCCATTATGTCCGGCTGCCAATATGTTTTTTGAGGCGGCGGCCAATATTCCGCGAATTTAAAATTTTCAATAGAAAAAAACTTTACTTAAGTACCTTACCTAGTATGGTTACTGAGTGAGAAATTTACATTAACGATTTAAGTCAATACCTTGTGGCCATAGGAATAGGATTTTGCTTTGAAGTTGCTATGGCCACAAAGTAGAAACTTTATCTTCACTTAACTTGGTAGATGAATTATTTTATTTTAAGTCATTCTCATGCCATTAGCAACCATAGAGAGTTGCAGGTAAATTTTTTGTTACCATTTACTGCCGAAGTTTACTAGGTAATAGTCTATCAACTATCAATCTATCAACCTTGATTTAAGAAAAATGTACAGTTTAGTTGCCATTGGTAGCTAAACTTCTATCCGTAATAATAATTTAGTTCCAAGTTCCGAGCTCCCAGTTGAAAATAATTTATTCCGTACAAAGTTCCTTTCTGTGTCTGATGGCAATCGCTATAATAGCAAAATAGCAACAGTGAAATAAAGTTATTTCTTTCTCTCTTTCAAAAACGTTAAAGCATAATTCATAGTCCTGAAACAATCGGAATGGTGAACGTTGAATATATAAGATATTTGGGTACTGGTCTGCGGTGTTCTCTATTTGAAATTCCTTCTCTACCCTACTGTCTACGGGGTTATCTACCTCAAAAACCTTCTCTACCCGACTGTCTACGGTGTTCTCTACCTCAAAGTCCGTCTATACCTCACTGTCTGCGGTGTTCTCTACCACAAAACTCTTCTCTACCCCACTCTCTGCGGTGTTCTCAACCCTAATTAAATAAAACAGTAATGTAGAGACGGAGTTTGAGGTAGAGAACATTGTAGACAGTGAGGTACAGAAGGCTTTTGAGGTAGAGAACATCGCAGACAGTGGGGTAGAGAAGAGTTTCGTTGTAGAGAACACCGTGAAGACAGTCGGGTAGAGAAGAATTTTGAGGTAGAGAACACCATAGACAGTGGTAGAGAAAATCGCAGACCACTACCGATAATGGTTACACGAAAATTCTGATTTTAATATTAGTATTTGTTATGCCTATTAAATTAAGTGTATTTTACAAAGTACATTACATCAACAAGTGGTTTGGCTTAGGTAACTTAGAGATGACTTTGTTCATCAGTCATTCATCAAACGGTCCAACCCAAGGATTCTCAACTGTACTAAAAAAACATGAATAGTTAATGAAAATATGGTTTTTGAAGACACAGGGACGTCACGTCACTCAGTTCCTATGTAATTAGTTTTCAAATGCCTCATTTATAAACTGGTTAAGATACAATAGGTAAAAATGATGGAGAATAATATCGCTGTAGATAGTTATGGTTTACGCTTGTACCAAATAGGCCGTGAATACCTACGTCCTACGTAGGTATCCTTTCGCTTTCTCCGTAGCCTGAACAGTAGTTATTGCAATTTTCATGTTTCGTGTTAGTTTTTTAGCAGCATGCTATGTTTAACTACGGGTATGATTATTATTGATGTAGGTATCTGCTTCTTCTATGAATGCTGAGAATTATTTATAATTAAAGCGTAATTCGGTGTCATGGTAATGTGATTAGCTGTCTACTGTGTGCATGTGTTCGCTTTTATCGGAAGAGTTATTGGAATATAAAAACTAAAAACAACCTAGAATTGATGTTTGTTTTCATTTGGCTGCGGTTATTTCAGTGTTATTAGCTGTTGCTCCTATCAATACCAGCGAATGATGACTCTTTCACGAGAAGCAGATAAAGAATGGGTTATGAAATAATTTACCTGTGTGATTAGGTATCTAATTTCGTGCTGGTTTTTCAATGTCATGTAATATGTGATTTTAAAATGCAGTAAAAGAGCGTATGTATAAATAATTGTCCTCAGAAGCTACCTGAATGGTGGTAGGTGGCAAGGTGGCATGTAATTATAGGAAGAAGCTCACTAGTCAGTTGCGTGTTAGATGTAGCAATGGTATAATTTGTCTCGGTGCCGTATGCATTTTGCTCCATTTTGCTTCGTGCACTACTTAATTAGCTATTATAACAACTAAATTACATTTACTGTATAAGCATTAACTACAATCATTACATTGAAAAATTGGAATAGCGAAGCGCATTTCTAAAGATACTTATTTAGGACGTTTCAATAGTAAGTGAAGTGACAATGTCTATTGTTCACTTGTATTAGTGCAATCATTATCGAACTAGTCACCAGATAAGTTGGAAGTTAAAATTTACGGTGCATTTTAGTGGTGTGGACGTGTATGCAAATTATTGCAAATAACTTGAACGGGGAATTAGTTCCGCAAGCTACATGGTGGCTAGTTACTGGTTCATTGATCGGTCGTACAGTGTGACGAATTGAATTTGATTTAAAAATTAGAATATTATAATTAATTATCTACAATTACCAGAAGATAAGGGATTTCAACGATTCCAATTATCACGTTTGACTATCGTTGAAATTTTTGCACTGCACACTTATCCTAGCCGTTCGAGTGCATCCTTATCTTAAAACTGAGATCTATCAACTTAAAATATGGAAATGAAATGGAGAACAATACAATTCGTAGCGTGGGAAATTTTAATGACAAAAGTATGCTCTTTATTTGGTTCGTCATTGTGGAGTAAGTACTAGCTTTACCCGTTTAGAGGGCTGTTTTATATTTCATTATTTACTAGTGTTAGATTCGTTGAGCTGTATGGTCATTGGGGAATCCTTTTTAGATATGAATGATTTCATACGTGAATTTGCTGGAGTGTGACCTGTTCGGCAGAAAAAGAAGCTAGTGTCATTTTATCACATCTTGTTTGCCTTGGAACAAGATAATTACTTAAAATACTATCGACGTGAATTTGTGAATTATTCCACCATAGGAGTTGAAGAGGAAGAGGAAGAGAGCAATAGACAGAGACAGGGAGAGTGAATAAGATGGTTTATGGTTTCGATCTCGAGTTACAAAGATTACTATAAGATTAAGATATGAGCGTAATTTATATTAATAGTAATTTAGGATGTTTACTTAGACTACCATATGTCATCTGCATGTGTGTGATACAGTTATTTAAATTATTATAATCAGAACTAGAACCTGATCCAGAGCCAGCAATAATTATGATCGAATCTCAGCACCGCGAGGTTCATTTTCGTTGGACTGATCAATGATAATTATATGGCAAGTGTTTGTGGAGGTTGAGGGCAATTTTGGACTGGTGTCGGTGACAGAGCTTTGTACGGGCTTGGATTCGGATGGGAATGCTGGACTACGCAGAAAAGAAGCTATGAATTATTATCTGCTCACGATTATCTTATTTTGATTGAGGGTGTCCAATCCAAAGACTAGCTTTATGACGCGACAAGACAAGAAAAGACAAACAAAATGGGATGGAGGATTTAATAGAAAGTGTCATATTAATTATCTGAAAGTGTCACAAGTAGAATGAGAAGCCGTCGTTATGTATACACGTACGTTTTTCATTTTGCTTACAAAACGATTTCGTTTTGGTGTAATGTTTCACGATTTTAGGATGAGTCATTTCATCCTCAAGAATATTTTGTGGGGTTGGTGTGAGGATCTAGTAGATCTAGTACTAATACTAAGACCGTTTGGTATTGAGTGGAGTGTATACATGCTTGCATTTCTTTCATTTTCAATGTGTTTCTTACGCTATTGATACACGCAAAAGTAGTTCCTTCATTTTAGCTTGACTGTTAGCTTTACTTTACTCGGATTTTATTTGTTTTCATGATCTTGTCTTTGCTTAATTGCTTAACATTTACTTAAAACTTGTGTAATCCTTACTCTGTGTTATGGGACTTGACTCTTTAATTTTTTGGTTGAATTGTAGCACGTGCTTGGGGTAAAGTTATACTTTTTCTGTGTGCTTGTTGTAGGCAGATAATAAGGTAGTGTTATTATTATTCTCATTTATTTTTATTTTTGTTTTTTAACTTTTGAATGTGTTCATAATTATATGGTTGAGGTTTTAGAAAATATTACCTACCTCTTAGTTTGGCAGGGCAGGATTTTACATAGGTAGTTACGTACTTCTATGTAGGCGATTTTAATAATACTTAGGTTGATAGTGCATGAAGTATTTAGAAAAATAGAGGATTGTGCATTTAATTTTGCATAACTTGTGAACTCGACTTATTAGATACATGAGAAATGGGCCTTTTTTGATAATTTTTCTGTATTAACTGTCATAAAATTTTGCATAAATAATAAATTGAGACCATTATGAAATCCTACACCTTCTCTATAATTAATGTTGTGTTTAGAGAATCATGATTTGGAAAGAAAAGCAAATTTTCAATAAATGCTGTCATCTTTGATATATAAGATCAAGTTGAAATATTTGATATTTTTAGAGTTGGAGATAGAAAGCTGTTTGGCCAGTACCATAGGTTTTCAGTTACATACTTGTATTCATTAGAAATAGAACTGGTATATTAAATTCACAATGGACAGAAATTAATCTCGTTCATAATAATTATGTCAGTTTAAGTTCTTCATTCGTTCCTCATTAAGTTCTTCATTAAAATGTAATTTATTAACAACTCCGGACAAGCAATAATTTCTAGAATAAATTGTTTGGGCTCATACGAAACGTAATGGATTTCAGTGCGGTTATTGGTACTAATTGTATATTTTTTTTCTTTATGGATTATATTAGATTGGTGGCCTTTTGGAGGAGGATTATGCCAGCACGTCGACTTCTAGGACGGGAGCGCAGTGATAATGATCACCGACAACCTCTTCCAGAAGCCGAAGCCATTCTATATGGATTTCAGTATAATAAGTGTCGTTTGTTCATCTACTATTTATTATCTATTCTGCTAATTGGAATCCCACCACTCCTGGGACGATGGTTCAAAAAACACAAATTACGAGCGCTGTGTCGCCGGGTTTCTCTACAGCAAGCTTCCGTAATACTGATAAAGGTAACATTTTCGTATATGATGATTAAAAAGTTAATTAGATGTTGAAATTATTGAGCTGAATCTGCATTTGCTACCTTATTAGCTATATTTGAATATTGGTAACGTAACCTAGTAATACCCACGTAGTAATGATGATTATATTATATAAATGCAGGACGACTCGAAAACTTACTTCATCTGTGATGTTCAAGAAGAAATAGTTGAAAATTTGCCGGAAGAATTTTCTGTGAATGGTAGTCCGAATGAATCTCATTTCACCGCATCTTCGCATTTACGCACAGGCATTCATAATGTTCAAATTTTACGCTATTTTTCCTTCCGCTACGAAAAATATGTTTGGGACCACCAATGTGGGGCTTTTAAGAAACTGGATGGGTTGGAGGATATTACCTGTCGACAGCTCCTTGAAAATTTCCATGGGCTTTCACATGCCAAGCGTCAGCAGTTGTAAGTATACTTGCCTGAACTACCTTATTCGTAGGTTGTGCAAGATTTTGACAATTTGATTAAATTTTTGCTGTTATTTTTCTTAGAAAAAATATTTATGGCACGAATATCATTGATGTGGAAGTGCCTGGGTATTTGAAACTGCTGTTTGAAGAGGTACGTCTGTTCATTTTTGCCATTTTCGCGTTTTATTGTATCTCAAATATCTTCTTTACTACCTGCGATACTAATGGTTGCGATTTCGTTGTAGGTGTTGAATCCTTTTTATTGCTTTCAAGTCCTAAGTGTGACCTTGTGGTCGTTCGATGAATATTATTGGTATGCGTCTTGTGTTGTACTTATTTCTGCTATATCAATCATCGCTTCCCTTATCGAAACTAGGAAGCAGAGTCAAATGCTTCGTGATATGGCTCAAGGAAACACCGAATCTTTGCTGGTCACAGTCCGACGCTGGGATGGAGGTATAATCAGTATAATGTACTTTACTTCATGTGGAGCAGATTAAATCAAAATATCGTCTAGACATCCTGTCAAGGTTTCAGCAAGAACTGAATTGCGAATCCGACGAATCGGAAGTAATTTATATATTGTGTTTTGAATATTATTATAGAGGAAGTCGAAATCAGCAGTCGAGATTTAGTACCAGGAGATGTGATCTTGATTCCACCGGAAGGGCTTGTCATGCCGGTGGATGCAGTCGTAACTCAGGGATCTTGTATAGTCAATGAAAGTATGCTGACTGGAGAAAGTGTTCCTGTTACTAAATCTGCCATGCAGCCCAGTAGTGAAATATACAGTGGGGAATCACATAAGAGGCATACTGTCTTTAATGGGACAAATATAATTCAGACTCGGTTTTATGCTGGTAACAAGGTAACTTCGAACATAAGTACTGTTTCCTACTGGTTTGGCACATATATTACTGCATGATGTTTTTAAGTTCTTACATAATGAGTGTATGCTGTTTCGGTCTGTAGGTATCTTGTGTCGTTGTGAAAACAGGATACTCAACCTTGAAAGGGCAACTTATCCGCTCCATTATATTTCCCAAAGAAATTGGATTTCAGTTTTATGCGGATGCAATGAAGTTTGTGCTTATGCTCTTTTGTCTAGCTGCCGTGGGAATGATATTTTGTATTTATTTATACATTCAGCGACATGTGAGTAATCAATTTAATTTAGCATATGAAGTACGAAGATACCGTATTCACTGTAATAGAGCCTCTGGGCTCAATTAAAGACCCGTGCTGTATGCTGTACCCATTTAATTCCATGTATTTTGAGACCCGGTCGCTAATAGTTGGAATGAATACGGCACATGAAGTTAAAATACGCACATTATGTATACATTAAGTTATCTTATTATTCAAGGGTGATATTTCGAATCCAACTTCTTTTTGTTTCAGACACATTGGGTGACAGCTTTAATTCGTGTCTTAGATATTATAACGATAGTTGTTCCCCCAGCATTACCTGCGGCCATGACTGTAGGCACATTTTATGCTCAAGCGAGACTTAAGAAAAAACAAATATTTTGCATCTCTCCGCCTCGCATTGTATGTAACTACTTGATAATTTTATATTTTACCACATACCTATGTATAATTTTTTATTTTTTATTGTATTATCTGAAATATTTTACATCTTAGTTTTAAATCTGGTTATTTGTTCTTTGATGTTTTTACCAGAATTTTTGTGGCAAAATCTCACTAGTAGCCTTTGACAAAACAGGAACGTTGACTGAAGATGGGCTCGATTTCTGGTGCATTGTTCCATTTATGGAAGGAAATGAAGATTTTTCTGATCCAGTTATAGATTTAGACAAGGCCGAAATAACTTCCAATTTTGTACGATGTTGTGCATGCTGTCATAGCTTGACGTATATCAACGGAAAGATCGTTGGAGACCCTCTGGATTTGAAAATGTTTGCGTCCACGCAGTGGGTATGCATCGTATAATCATCACAGCATTCTTACTTTACGTAAGGGTGTATAGTGCTATAATTGCATATTTCGCTGTTTACGTAGGTTTTGGAAGAACCGCTGATGAATAAAGGCGACACACGCAAATTTGATATGCTCATGCCAAACGTAGTCAAGAAAGATGATGTGGAGATCGGAGTTCTTCGGGAATTTGAGTTTACTCCGCAAGTTCAGAGAATGTCTGTTGTGGTCCAGTGAGTTTATTAGTGTTTGTTTGTTTGAATAGTTAGTTGTTATTATAGATGTTTTATAATAGAATAAAGCTTAGCTTTGTAACAGGTACCGTTGGAAAATATGGGTCTCTGAAATTAATTAATTTATCTATTATGTAAATTTACTAGACCTTTGGATTCGACGATGACGTTATATTGCAAAGGAGCACCGGAAAGATTGCGTCCATTGTGCACCAATAACTTACCTGAAAGTTATGACCGAATGTTGGACTCTTTTACTTTACGTGGGTATCGTGTCTTGGCACTGGCATACAGAAAAGTTAATCTCAAGTGGCATGAGATACAGCGAGCAAACAGGGACGATTTAGAAAAAGATTTAACCTTTTGCGGCTTCCTGGTGATGCAAAATAGTTTGAAATCTGCTACTGTACCTGTCATGAGAGAACTAAATGCAGCTTCCATCCGCTCTGTGATGGTTACTGGTGACAATATGTTGACCGCTCTTAGTGTTGCAAGAGAGTGTGGTATGATTTCGTCCTCTGGCAAGGTAACTTTGCAACAAGCTGGATGCATGAAAGTAACTGTGTGATTTAATTCACAGGACAATGATTTTTAACTACTGCTATGAACGTAGGTTGTTATCGTGACGGGAAAAGAAGGAAATGATGGGAAATCTGCAGAACTGGAATTTACACTTGCAACTCAGCATTATGAGGCTGGCGCTGAGAGCGAGGAAGATACTTCGAATTCTGGAAGTACCTCAAGTCTGATTACTCGCGTCCCAATTTTAGTTCCAGCAACTAATGTACTTGATTCGATCAATCATAATCAAGACGACCATGCTGTGGAAACGATAGTTGACATGGACCGCTTGGTGCCGATTTCATCGGATTCTATTGCAGCCACGATACTTGAATTGCATGATGCGGACTACCATTTGATCATGAATGGAAAAACTTGGACGATATTACTGGAAAGATTCCCTCCAAGTATTATTGAAAAAGTAGTAGCTAAAGGTGCTGTGTACGCAAGAATGTCCCCGGAGTGCAAGAGACAACTCGTTGAAGCACTTCAGGTGAGAATATCAGTAGTTAGCGCAATTGCATTCTTCGTCTTTTCAAGTCTCATAGAATGTACTCATTTTAAAATCGTCTCCAATTTTTATTTAGAATCTCGGCTATGTAGTGGCGATGTGTGGTGACGGAGCAAATGATTGTTCTGCTTTAAAAATGGCTCATGTTGGTATCTCACTGTCCGACGCAGAAGCATCTGTTGCTGCTCCATTTACGTCCAAAGTTCAAGGTAGGTACATGCCAACTTAGGATCAAATTACGGAATATTGTAATAGCGAAAAAATCAACAGTATTAAATTCTCAAATTTTAAATTATTATTTAAATCCTCCATTGTTGAAAATGCAACGATTTAATTAAGGCATATACACATATCATGTTTTTTGTTCATAGATATTTCCAGTGTTCCGCACTTAATACGTGAAGGGCGGTGTGCATTAGTTACTAGTTTTGGAATTTTTAAGTACATGGCTTTGTACAGTATGGTACAGTTTGTGTCCGTCATAACCCTTTATTACGTAAGTTACATATAATTTTAGACCTTCATAACTATTTGTTAACTGTATGTTTTTGTACTATTCAGTGTGGACTAATGATTAATATACGTATACGTATTTTTTATTGCAGAACAAAACGAATTTTGCTGATACACAATTTTTATTCATTGATCTGGGAATAACAACCACGATCGCGGTTGTGATGGGTCGAACGGAACCTCATCCTAGTCTAGTAACCAAAAGACCTATGGGAAGCCTCAGTTCATTTTCAAACGTCATCTCCATTCTTCTGCAAATTTTGCTTTCCATTATTATCCAACTTGGCGCGATTTCCTTTTTGAAAATTCAGCCATGGTTTACTCCAGTGCGTCCATCAACTCCAGATGAAATCATCTTTAAATGTTGGGAGACAACTACGATTTTCTCTGTCAGTGCATTCCAGTATCTTATTCTAGCTCTTGTCTTCTCAAAAGGGCCTCCGTTTAGAAAGCCGTTCTATTCCAATGGTGAGTCAAGAACTCTGGCTCAATATTTGTGCTCCCTGTTTAGAATTGAATTGCAAAACGTGGTTCAATCGTTTAATTATGTATTTTAAATTATTGTCCTTACAGGATTATTCATGATCGCCTATGCATTGTTAACCGCATTTACTATTCTCTTGGCTGCGTACCCTGTTGGTATCTTAGCTGATATATTCTATCTCATGCCAGTAACTTCTGACTCAACCCACTTCCGTCTCATAATCCTGGCCTTTCCAATTGCTAACATATTTCTTTCACTGGTTTTCGAGGTAAGGAAAGTACTTTTAAAAATCGGAACTATAAATGGATTTTTGTATCGTATTAAATCTGTGATTTAATCATTACATCTTCATCATTTAATTATTTCAGAACGGTTTAGCGACAAGTCGATTGGTGAAGAAAATAGGCAAATATGTCAACAACCGAAAAAAGAAGCACCGATTTAAAGAGGTGTTAGAGCATCTAGACCTAGATCACACATGGCCGCCTATTAGGAAATCATCATGACGAAATTCTAATTTTCTAATTAGTGCTATCTCGTGTAAGCCTAGTTTTCTATTTTCTTTGAATTCTTTGGTACTGATTCACCTATGAGTGTACAGTTGTACTGTACTGAAAAATGAATCATCATACATATAAGTACATTTTGTAGGATTGTTTGTATAGATACAGAGTCTAAAAGTGAAAGCAATTAATTATAATTATGCCAAATGGCTACTAGAGACTACAATATAGTTACTATTAATTATATTTAGAAGTATGGTGCTGCTAATAGTAAGTTTAAAAAGTTCCATTTGGAAACTTGATTATATTAAAATACGAACAGCATCAAAATCACTGAAAACGTAGGGGTACTTTACTTGTTTGTTAAGCTTGCTTGATGGAGATTATTACCAAATCGGGCGAGGTTGCAGATAAGTGATGCATGTTATATATTTATGATAATTGGGATTACAAATTGTAAAATCTTAAATTCTGAATGTGCTGATTCTTCTGCATTTTCTGTTGGCGTAAGCAGGAAGAAGAAACTTCAAACGACTACATGGCTTGAAATACTTCGAATGGTTTTTGTAGTTATCTGTTTTTTAATGCAATTCTCCGAGAATGAAGATTATAACGGATAAAATCGTAGTTTTCAAAAAACACTTAAGACTAACAATTACCGGATGTAAATGCAACGGTTTTCCTAAATAAGGAATTATGCCAGATATATAGTTTAGAATATATGAAACGGACGCTCCGGTTAAATAAGGTTCCCTTTATCCTAATTTAACTACCTATCCTCCTATGCCTTGCATTTATTTTTTCTGTCCCTTATTAGGTAGTTAGTTAGTCAGCAACTATTGTCCCTTCTATTTTAACTCTTTACTTGCTGTACAAACCACGAATGATTAATTTTGTCAAATAATCAAAGCCTGAGTTGGAATCTCAACGTAAAGGTTACACATACATTATATAATGCCACGCTGCCGACGGGAGGGGTAAAAATGTGGGTATTGTAGAGTGTAGAAATTACTGGAAGCTCATCAGCTGTAGTGTAATGTTTCTGTCCTTGTAATTTTCATTTCCAATCGATATCTTCCGAACTTATAGTGACTATGAATTCAATTTGAATCCAGTCTGAATATTAAATGTATCTACTACTATGTACGTATCCTTCCATTTCATTACGCAGATCATAATCAACATCAACAATAATCATGGCGAGATTGTCTTCATAAACTTTTGTTGTATTCGCTTCGTCATATTCCACATCGATTACATAATTACATTTGCATGCATTCCAATGTTGTGATTCTGTTCGAAGTACAATATTCTGTAATCTTTCTGTCTGCTGTAGTACGAATAATCGCGCAAAACAAGGAACATTTCTGGTCGTATGCTTCTACAGTAGACCTACCTCTATTTAATTGGTCTATGGTCATCCCCATCCCCATATCCAAAAGAAATTTCCGTGAATTCATGTTTTGTATCTCACCTTAAACATCCCAAACATAGGCTTTTGTGCGCCTGCAGATCCATTTTATTGAAATAAGTTTCAGTATTTTGAATATTTTGAATCGCTAATACATTTGATTGATTATAGTCCATATAAATGACATGATGTCGACTGGGCTGGAAGTTTTAGTGTGTTAGAAATGCTAGGGTTAAATCAGTGATGATAACCGCTAAAGTTTTTGACCTGATTGTATTTTTAAGATAGAAATAGTTTCCGCATAACATAGACATTGAATCTAAGTTTACTTGATTAATCCTTGATGGTGTCATGATAATGACTTGGTTAGTACTGTGATTGATTTACTTATGTATTTAGCCTTAATCTGCTCATGAATCGTGTTTTGGAATGACGCAATGTAGAGTGAAAGAAAAATAATGCTAGTAACTACACGGTACAAATAATTTACTTTGTATGTCCTTGATTAAATCTGTGGAAAATTTTTGTTACCGTAAGTTTTAATTCATAAGATCCCGTGAGAGAGGAATCTTCAGGGAAAATAAAATATGTGGAATAAAAGTAAATTACCTAGCTATAATATTCATTACAACTAACTATACATTAATTATAACAAATCTAAACTTTACGTAACAAGTTTATGAAATCGTATACTGAGTCTATTTAGACTATCCTCGTTGGAGGACAGTGGCAAGTTTGTTTTGTGAATAAATTTGTCTTTATCTCAGGTACGCAAAATGCACGTTTACAAGCAGTAATGATCTTTAAAGATTTTAGTTCTCTGTAGTTTCAAGTTCTGGTCAATTTTAGAAACTTACAGAACGTCCAGTAGATTTTGATGCTTTGCAAATCATAAATTGTATTGGACAGTACTTTCTAGGAGTTTATTTAACTTATTGCTACTTATTGCCCTTTAAACAGTAAATATTACAATTCATTTATACTTTCAAGTAGCTTCAATCTATAATATAATCAGTGCTAACAATGCTAATAATTATACAGAGACAACAACCGACATAACTGCATTGGTTCCAAAGTTGTAACTTCTAATTTATTTATATAGTTTTGTAAAAGTCTGGAGTAATAAAGTCAATAGATGCGTACATACACTAATGGGTTATTATAAGTTATGGTAATATTAATATTAATTTGCAATTATTTTATTATAATAAATTATGTTCTGTCTTCCTCGCGTAGGGAAGGTAAAATTATAATCAGCTAGATCGGTAGCAGTAACTTTTTGAAAATTGAGGTTGTTAATGTGCAATAGGATTAGTTATAATCAGTTAAAATTATGTTGTGTGCGTGCAAGATTGAGACTCACATTAAACTTAGCTCGTGCAGTGAAAGCTCCTCCATTTACTCCATTCCTAATGATATATATATGTCGTCTATATGTAGTTTAAGTAGACAGTTGTACTGACGATGTCGTCTAACTCGAGGTTGCAAAATAAAGACTTTTTCCAAATTAACAGTAATTTGTTGATGGTGTCATCGAAGTTATACAATTATTATTAATTAAATCAAATTACAGTTGCATTAATATTAGGTGCGAGAACGATTGTGGAATTGAAGGCGACCGGCATATGAACAAAGTTTTTTATTTTTTAAACAATTTATATTATTTATTAATTATAAGCTGTCAAATTAAATATTAAATTATTATAACAAATCAACCAGTTGAGACTTGACATGTCACTACTATACAACCTAATGAATTAATTTTTGCATAAAAAACAAAGGACTTCAGAGCCTATGGAGGTTTCAGGTACTACGTAGATCAATCTTTGTTAATTAACGCGTATGTGTAAGAAAAGTCAATTTGGACGTACGGTTTACAATTAGGAGCACATTATACACTAGTTAACTACGGCATGGGGATAAACTACGAAGGAACAGCATAGTATGCAAATTCTTCACAGATTATTTTTCCACAATAGCCTCAATTGTAAGTTTACAGATATAATTACATGTACGATTACAAAGTTACAATATATGTAATTCAAACACAAAATCATACACATAGAAAACAGCTGACAGACGTTGCAGCAGCAGTGTCGATGCTAATGTCAGTGTCAATACCTTCAAGGTATAAGTTAAAGGTAAATGATAGTCGAATAATAGTACTTATAAATATTTACAATAATTATATAATTAATGCGAGGCAAGTGAATTCGTTTTAGTTTTAGTTGAAGTATAGAAATGGACTAGCATCGTTAATGAGCGCTAAATCCTTCACAGATACTTGATTTCCACACAAAGGGCAAAGGGAATCATTTTCTGTCAATCTGCCAAACACGTTTAAAAAATATAAAATGAAGCTTTAATATACAAAAAAATCTCTGAAAAAACTATCAGATCATTGTAAAATTGCATAAAATCATGACAGTATTTTTTGCCTTTGATTTTGGTCAATAAACATAAAATTACCTACTTTATTTTATTTTTCGGAATCGCTTACCTTAAAAGCTCAGAGCGTACAGCCGGTAATTCACAATACGGACATGCTGTCAAATCTTCCGCTACAATGTGCTTACCCTTTAAATACAAAATATTTCAAGTGAGCAACATGATGTAATAATTATTAAAATTTCATGCAATTAAGTCATTTCCATTTGAATGAATAATTACAGAAGCAATGCAGAAGGGTATATCAGCTCGACACTCGGAACAATTGAGCTGATAACTAGGCACGGGATGTTTGCAGTACGGACAAGGAGTGATTTCATCAGGTGTCTCCTCATACTTAATTTTTCCAGATTTCCGAACCATCAATTCGAATTTCTGTTTATATTTTGGAGGGATGGTAGATCGGTACTCTGGTTTCATGAGCGTGTAGCAAGCATTCATAGAATGTGCTTTCAACCCTGCCTTCTGACACTCTACTACAGCGGACGTCAAAATTTGTACGGCATCTGGAAACAACAACAAGAAAAACTGAATCATTATTTCGTACAAACTCAAACAGGTGCATAATTGATAGATGAAGTTGACTACAACATACGTGCTTGGAATTTGGAAATATTGTCGCAAATCCGGATCAAGAGTCGGGCAGCCCTTTCATGATTCTGGAGGACTACATGACGCCTGACCAGAAGATAATCATGCACAATTCTCAAAGCTTCAAGTACATCCCTAGGAATTTTAATACTGGCATTCTTGAGTTCCCTACACGTTTCTACGAGCACGTTATGAGATTCCTTGTAATTCCCAGCATTCTGTTCTTCGCGTGAGACTATCAGAGCTGTTTTTGATGCTTCCACTAGTTTACCCGATCGAATGTAAAATTTAAGCAAATATTTCGGGTCCTGAAATTAAAACATACAAAAACAAATCACATAGAAAGTAAGCGCCTACTGAAACAATTGCAAACAGTGTTAAATCAGTGTGCTATAACAGTTTCAAGGGAGGGTACAATCTAACATACCTTTGGTAAGCTATCCTTCTCTCCCAAAAGGAAGTCAACAAATTGCTTGGAAACAGTTTCACTTTTCATAGCTATAGTTGTGTTTGTTAAGACATCCATTAAGATATCGTCATCAATGTTTATTCCACTCTGCGCAGCACGCATGAGCAACTTGAAAGCCTAATAGAAGGTAAACATATTTTATTTCTGAGCTGGACATGCCGGCGTTATAGTTATGTACATTTCTATACCGCATCATTTGGAGACTAATTTACTATGAGCTTAATTTACCCTTTGGTGATCCCCACACAGATGGAAATACTTGCCGGCTTTAAAATTGTCCTTGAGTTCTTCGAAGTAACCGGCGACTTGTCTTAAACCATCACGACACTCAGGAGGAATCGTAGATCCATGGGCCACCTCTTGTATGATTTCAGCGTACAGCTCTGCTTTACCATTCTTAAAGGCCAAAATGAGAGCATCCTGGAAACATTTGGAGATGATGAGAAACCGTAGGGCAGTGTCCAAGTCGCCGTGCTTTTCAAAGTACTGAGCCACATACGTAGCTCCAGTAGTACTTCCAGACATTTTCACAACGCGAATAGCGTCGTCAGGCATATCACAAGCCAGAAATAGACGGGATGCATTCTCAGGGTCACTGGACTTCTCATACGCTCTGGCCGCCTCGAATAATTTCCCTTCCGCTTCCTTCGCCTATAGTTGAAATCAATACATGTAAATTTAAAAGCCAGTAAAATAATTTCTACGTATATTTTTACAAATATTTCACACTTATTATCCATCCTTATTTAGTGTTTACATATACGATGTCAAACTATAACTGCAATTACCTTGGCATACTGAGCATGGATTTTAGCCGTGTGTACCAAATTGAGAAAGCCGCTAACTTTGTCCCACTGCTTGAGCCGAATGTATAGAGACGCTGCTTTGTCATACTGCTTGCATAGTTCATACAGTCGTGCAGCTTCTTCGTAATGCTACTCAAGTAGTAAAAGGAATTGGTTTTAGCTACTATAATTAATGAGCCAGAGTTGATACGAAAATGAAAATATTAATTCGGTTATAATTATATAATAAATTCTTTTTACCCTAGAATGTTCCAAAAGCTCGGCGGATTGCTTGATTAGGACGACAGAATTCGATTCAATGGCCATATCCATCCCCCGCTTAACTTGCCCGCAACGAATGTAGCATCTGGCAAGACCCGCTTCACAGGAATTCAAGAATTTCTCGTCTTTGTTGCCGTAGTTGAGTGCGGCTTTGTGTGCCTGCTCAAACAACTGCAAGGCATGGATGTAATCTCCACTGCAAATCGGATTAAAATAGCTTAGATCTTCGTTGATGGAAAACAAGTATATTTGCGGCAATGTGAATATCAATTTTAAATAAATTACGTGAACTCTTCATTGAGCGCAAATTCTTTTGAAATGGCAGCGACTTCATTTGGAGCCATTTTATGAGCCAGCTGCAAGGCGACATCCCATTCCTGAAGATCTCGTCGCAATTTCAACGCTTCTATCCTATTACTAGACTCTAGAAAATATTTCTCTGCCAGGTCATATTCTTCTAGAATGACTGCCACGTGACCGAAAGCTTGACTTCGATCTTCTTCTTGACTTATCTTGTCAAGTGTATGAACCATGGCGAGATCTCCCAATTTGTTGTAGCATTTTAGAGCTGAATTTAATTTCAACGAGTAACCATTAATTTCCGTAAAATTCATTGAACAAACCTAAGAATTAAATATAGAAGAAACAATGTTCCCTGGATTATAAACGTACCCATAGCTAGGTCCATACAACGCAAGGCAGCCTTGCCCAAAATATCCCAACAATCCAAGTCATCCTGAAGGATGCAAAATTCATAGGCATCGCCGAATTTCTTTAACTTAATCAGTCGCTTAAACTGATTGTAAGGTCCTTCCGGATTCTCCAGATCTTCAGGACGATCGATGTAAATAGATGCTGTTTTCATGCTTCGGCCAGTGACACTCGCAGAATAAACGATTCCATCTTTCAACCACAATGGCTTCTGATCATTGGAAGCAAAGATGCGGAACTCGCCCACAAACTCTACTTCAGATCCTATCAGGATTTCCCGCCAAACTGTATATACATAGACTTTCAACGTTTGACTGCAAAATGCGAGGAAAATATGGCGCGACGCATCGTCAATGTCCCATAGAACTCCATCGCATCTACTCGGAAAGGATACCAGAGGAGTTATTCTGTCCTGTGACTAAAATAGTAGAACACGCTTTATACCTTTTCTTTTATAAATACCTACTTGATTTCGACTCACTATTATGGCGTATTGTAAATTGAAGTGAACAGATGAATATGCTTACTATATCGAAGTAAAATGCGCCGCCTTGTTTATCCAACATGACAACGTTGACTCCGCAAGAATCGGGGAAGAATCCTTTGACGGCCACGTTACTGGGGATGAACATAGAGTATATCTCCCTCCAGCTCTCCATGTGAAACACCTTGACCTGCCCACTCTCGCCTCCGTAGATCAGGTAGTCTTTGACGAGGGCATGAGCCGTTACTTTAAAAGACTTTGTGTCAGGGTCAGGGAAAATCTTGACGTCTCTCTCATCCATTCCATCGCCCTCAACCAAGTGCAAGTAGATCTTATCCCCACACCGGGCAGCTGAATAGTCGATGCTAATGGACATGTCCAAGATGTTGGAATTGTACTCTTTGATGAGAAACGGGGTGCTTGACGACTCATCGCTGTCCATGACAGTGTAGAAGAAGGCACGATTATTGCTGCAAGCTGCCAAGTGATAAGGTCCTACGGCGATTAAATGAGGCTCCACTTCCAACTTGATTGAACGTTCGATCAACAATTGATCATCCTCTTCCACGCAAATGACCAGGTCTGTGAGCGAAATCATTTGAACCATGTGTGTGGCCGAGGCTCCCCCCAAAAGGGGAACGGAGGTAAGATAAATATGCAAATCCCCTGAGGTGGTCACTATAGCTAGTAGTTGTCCATCGTCGCTCCAATGACACCGGACGGAAGATTTGATTTTACCTTCATCCTCTGCTATATCAGCGACTGCCAGGACTGTTCGCGGGTCAGCAGCCTCGTGAATCTGAACTGGGTAGTCGCCATAGCAGATGGCAAGTTTATTTATTTTCGAACATAAGGTAGTGAAACGGAGTGGGTCACTTTTAAGCTCTGCAAGAATTAGTTCCGTCCCAATCTCCTTGTGATGGGAGGAGACAAGAACGACGAATCCAGCGGAGAAGGAGACGAGGATGTAGCCATCGCCATGCCAGTGATGAGCCACCAGATTTCCGTAGCGAGTTTGGAATCCAAGTTCCATGGGTGTGTATTGGGAAGGCTCTTCATATTTGAGCATGTACAGTGTCTTCTCCCCTACAATGCAACTAACGCAGTTGTCCACGTTCGGCAGACTTTTGTCCTCTTTAATTTGGCCGAATTTCAAGTCCGATGGTTTACCACGAAGCTGTACATTTTTCATTGAGTCCCCGTCCACTGTATTCAAACTCACTAAGTTGTCTATCGTTGCCAAAGCGAGCAGAGAGTCATTCGACCACGCTACGAATGAGATCCTTTTAGTATGCTTGCCCACAATCGGAACTTTCCTACAAGTCCATTTTTGATTTTTAAACACCTTAAATTGAAAAGAAGTTTACGGAATTACACAAAAGGTATAATAATTAAATTAGACACCTTAAAGTTCGATGATTGTAAACCAGGAGATTTCCTTTACTAGTGGCGTAAGCTAATATTTTTCCAGATTTGGACCAAGCGAGACAAGAACCTGCATCGCGTATATTCGACTCTATTTCTAGTAAACGAGCACTATGCGACTCCCACAGAAGGATAACACTCGTCCCTTCTGCAAGAATGGCCAAAAAATCCCCATCTTCGTCCCAGGCCATGGCTATGCAATTTCTAAGAGCAGGAGTAAATATGTTGCAATTATATACTTGAAATGAGAACCCGTAATGCATTCTAAAGCAGGTAATTTTATAAACGATTCACTGCTAAAGTACAAACCCCGTAAGAGTGATTTGCTGCTGTAAATGTCCATGTCGATTATGAATATAGACAACAGGGTCACCATCCGAGACAGAAGCTAGAAGTCCCCCAGAAGATTTCTGCCAGCAGCACATAATTGCATTGGAAACGCTCGACTGATTCCTCAGTGAGAACAATCGCTAGTAAATTGAAAAAAGCATTTTAAAATTTACAAGTTATGAATAATACAAGATGATCAGCCAGCCTATATAACTATATAGTCACTATAGTCATTATTGACTATGAAATTTTACCTTTAAAAATGTCAAATTATACATCTGTCAGTACATATGTAGGTATCAAAATAATAATGGGCAAATAGAAAGAAAACCAAGTAACCATTTTATTACAAAAAAAGTAAAATAAATGATCACGATCTTCACCGATTATTACAATTTAAGTTTCTGAATACAAAAGTTTTTTTGCCCCTTACCCTGCAACTGGATGTGGCCATTTTTAGAAGAGTAGGGGTAGGTCGATACTTGAGCTGAGATGTAATGTACTATTTATGAAAAATTCATTAATCTTATCTAAAACTAATATTAAACACTCTTCAATGATAACACTCACTCTAAAATAATTTGATACAAGACAACGCAATGCGATGTAATTGCAGTATTCAGTAATTATTAGTAATTATTGTACACTGTTGATTGTTGATCCAGTACCGTCACCGTCATATCACATCATCTAATTGTAATACACCCAGCATACTTTTATTTTTAATCACTGTCTTCGAATTAATTTGAATTCAAACCGTTCAACGTTTCACCGCCAAACACACTCATTTCAAAAAGATGTATTTTTAAATTCTTAATAATTATCGTGCTTATTTTAATTTTTATAATGTTTAGAAACAGGATATTTAAACAATTAGAAAACATGAACAAAACAAACACGATACAAAATGAATACGAACACGAATAACACTACAATCTTGTGCAAAATGACGATGACGAACACCCGATAGGTACTTTGTTTATAAAAAGTCTAAATTGAGACGAGGAAGTTCAAAGTCAAATATCACCTCTTCTCAGAGAACAGTTTTAAATTGAAAAATAGTAGAAAAGTGAGAGATGAAAAATTGAAACATTGGAATGGATGCGAATGCAAAAAGCATATTTATTCAAGCCAGGATAGGATAGAAAATAAACGACGATTAGATAACAAACAAACGACCGAGAAATCCGAATCGGTATCGGGTTTTACCCGTGTTCAACAAATCAAGTGAAGGTTGGAAGCATCCATAGATGATGTCATTAGTGGGTGGATTTCGAATGGAAAAGAGGGTAGTAAATAGTAATTAAAGGAAAGATGATCATTATCATTAGTAGGAATTAGTGGGTGGTAAATGTTTTTTAATTAATTGAGAACAGAATTAGGGAAAGGTGCCTTCATCGATATAATTGTGAATGGGATAAAGTTGCCATGGGCTACATGCTGTCAACATTAGTTTCCCTCGACGGTGCGTTCAAAAGTGTGGAAATGTGGATTGGCGCCGAGGTTGGCTCGTAGCTGGGGAAGTGCGGTGGAGGAGCCTCTGTCGAAGGAACGGAGAACGTGGAGAGCAGTGGAAGTGCCGGTCACTCATTGGATTCCAGCCATCTTGCTTTGCTTCTACTTTTCCACCTTGCCTTGCCGTCGTGCCGTCAGGACTCTCTTCCCAGTGTCGTCGGAGAGGTGCTTCCGATTGTTACGTTAAGAACTTACTAATTTTAGTTTTTAATCGGATTTCCTACCATGGGTAAATATTCCAGAGACGCCGAAAACCCGGCTAAGTCCTGTAAAGCTCGAGGATCCAACCTCCGAGTTCACTTTAAGGTAATTTCAATTATTTCACGCTTTTTACCAAAATATTCTTTCTGACCACGCTGCTGGTTGTATTCTTTAACATGTTCACTTGCAGCATGGTTTCGCTTTTCCAATTCCAACTCGAAGAAAGGCATGAGGCCTTTCCTATCTGGAGTATGGTTAATACATAGAAGAATACCAAATACTGACTCTTTTAGCTTTCCAAATTTTACGAACGGGTTAATTAAATTTAGATGCGTTGCCCCTTTAATTGCATAGAGTGGAAAGAGTTTGTTTTTCAGAATTAATTGAGGCCGCTGGTTCGGCTTTGGTTTGTGACAGAGTTAAAGTTGTAAGTTGAAGTTGAAACGCATGCAGTATTTCTTTCCCTCGTCTTGTGTTAACAAGAGTCAATGATGATAGAACAGATTTTCTTTATTTTGGAGTGTGTTTTGATTATTATGATTTTGAGGCTGGTGGGAAGTTGTAGGTATTTAGGCTTTCAATTGAATGAGGACTTGAAATAGGATATTGTAGTAATTACTTCGAGTATTGTATTGGTTTGGTACCGCGTGCTTTCGGAATGCAATGCATTACGGCGTCGTTTGGTGTTTGCATAATGTGAAGAGTAGGTGATGAAATTATTTTAGATTTCATTTCAAATTATATTCTTTAATGAGAGAATTATTAGTGTTTTTTACTTGATGTTTGGAACGGAGGTGGATTTTTATTTCCAGTTAGAGTAATGAGATGTGATATGGTTTTTTTTCAGAACACACGGGAAACAGCCGGCGCTATTAAGCGTATGCCCCTTCGCAGAGCTGTACGTTATTTGAAAAATGTTATTGGCAAAAAGGAGTGCGTACCCTTCCGTAGGTACAACGGTGGTGTTGGAAGATGTGCCCAGGTGTGTTATTATTTTTTGATTAATGTACTAGAATTTGAATTAGTATTTAATGTTGAAATGATGAAGAGTTATGTTTCATAATTGGTTTTTATTTATAATGATTCGTAGGCTAAACAATGGGGAACCACCCAAGGAAGATGGCCTGTTAAGTCCGCTGAATTCTTATTACAATTATTGAAAAACGCGGAATCTAATGCTGACATCAAGGGATTAGATGCTGATCGTCTTGTAATTGAGCACATCCAAGTTAACCGTGCTCCTAAGATGCGAAGAAGGACCTACAGAGCTCACGGTCGTATCAATCGTAAGTCAAGTCAAATTACTATCTTTTGTTTTACATTTGTTTGTTCTTTAAAAGTGGATGTGGAAACTAAACACTTTTCCGTATTTGCTGTGTAGCATACATGAGCAGTCCCTGTCACATCGAGGTGATCCTTTCAGAGAAGGAAGAAGTAGTTTCTAAAGCGAAGGAGGAAGAACCTGTGAAGAAAAAGGTTTCCAAGAAGAAGCTCAACCGACAGAAGATGATGCAAAGGGAATAAGTATTTTCTTTGATATAATATTATGTCTTCGTTGAATAAAAGGCAAGTTTATTGGAATTATAAGTGTTTTCGCCGACATCGTGTTTTTTTGCTTTCTTTACTCATCAATGCGAAAGTGCTTTCATACCATGAAAATAAGTATGAATTAGATGTTAGTACTGGCACATAGCATTTCCATCGTCCTGTTATCATCGGTAGGATTAAATGTAGGTCACTTTTACCTTTAATTGTTCATGAAATACAGCTGACCACGTGGTTGCGTAGGAGATAGAGTAGCAAGCGAATTACTTGTTCAATGAACGTATTATTTCATGGAAATGAGCATACACAGCACGCGGGAAGCATTAGTTTTATGGAATTTTAATAAATTGAAAAAGTTAACATTCGCTGAATGCTTTGGTATAATCGTATAAGGTCAGACTTAAAATCACATGTAGCATTTTTGTAAAGATACACACAAAAACAATGGTAATAGTAGATACATAACACATTAATTCGTTTTAATTATTTGTACACATAATTACATGCCTTTGAGGCAGTTCATTAGGTTAAGATTAGTTTATTTTATAATGTATGCTACGGAACTATTATAATCAGTTAATAGTTGTGACCTAAGTAGAAACCTTCTCCTATCTAGAAAAACAGTACGGACGACAAGACGTTTGTGGTAACAAAACAAAACCAATTCTATAGGCTAAAAATCTTGCATTTGCTTCACTCATTCACACACTCAAGTTGCACGAGGCTAAAATAATCAATGTAGGTATCTACGTTTGTGAAGTGTGTGAATGTGGAAATACGTGTGTGGCACAACTTGAAATTCGATTCTAACTTACTATCAGTTAATTAAAGTATCGACTAATTTATCCTTCTAACATCAAATAATTACGTATCACAAAATCAAGGAATGGAATTCTTCGCACATAATTCTTTCTCTAGTAAATAAATAATTGATAACTCATGAAACTTTAAAACTTATATCGAATGAATTGAAAACAATAAAATCTATTACATGACGTTCAATCAATGACTGTACACAAGTAGGGTTTGAATTGACGTTGGATTTACCTAAGACAACTTGAAATCACAACCAAAACCGAAATCGAAGCCAAAACCAACAGACTGATGGAAGTGACGTACCTTTGATTTTGGTAGTTGACACATCAGTCATAATCCGTTCTACAAAATACATTGACATGCTTACCAACGTTACCCTCAGTAAAATTAGTATGGAAGGATTGGAAGCAAGGATCATAATTGGGATAAATATCCTTGACTTTAGGCAGCAGAGGACTGAAGAACATGACAAAATCTGGATGGCCGTAGTCTGCTGTTTTCATGCGAACAAAATGATCCAAATCAATGTCGGAGAAGTCCCGCAGTTGTAGATTCGTCATGTTAAGATCGAGCTCGAGCGGTGGGCAGGTGAAGAATTCAATAGTTGCGTTCGGGTTGTGAAAATGCCTACAAATGATCATAAATAATTGTAAACACCCAAAATAAGCCAATGTGTGTAAATTTTGATCACTGCAAGAGGCTTGTTAGTAGAGATTTTAATTTGTATTACTATCTAACAGTAACATCATATTATTATAAGTTTCAATGCTTAAGTTGGACGTACGTATACACTGGAACAGAATAGCATGGCATTAGAATCCAAATCAATGGTTTTTCAATATTCCGCTCAGCTATAGACTCTGATATGAAATTTGTGGCTGGAGAAATTCCGCCTAAATGATACTTGGACGAGTAGCCTAAAATTCCCAAGTCAAATAGTGCGGTAAGCACCAAAAAAGGTACTATAAACCTAAACCAAACATAAATTAAGTAATTATATAAAACCTGCAATAGTCAATAAACTTTAACGAATAATTGATATTGTATTACTTGTTAATTATATCCCTATTTCCGGTAGAATAGTAGTTATTAATAATACTGGCGGATACGATGAGAAGATTCGGGAGGATGGGTAGCATAAATCTTAATTCCTTGTGAGCAACCAGGCTAGAATCGTCAAATCAAAATACATTATATGCATGTGTAGGTAAAATTTGATTTCAGGTTCTCCATAATGGTCAAAATAAAACAATAATCTGGAAATACTGAAATGCCAATATATGTACTATACACGCAACTAGAATAGAAGGAATCAGCATTACCTGTACAAGGCAACGTAGAAAAATATAAGCAGGGTCTCCATGTGGCAAGGCCCCCCGGCAAGAAAGTAGTGTAACCGATACTGCCGAATCATACGGATTTGACCCACTACGAACAGGATAAAGTGTCCACCGCCCAGTAAAAGCAGACAATTGGAAACATACCAATGGAAAGGGTGAGTGCCAAATAGTGCACTTTTCCCCTGCAGGTAATTGAAATCAATGAAGTTCCACCAGGAAAATGTTGGCTTCCCATACATTACCGTATCCACGACGTAGGTTAAGTGCAGGACCGAGAATCTGTAAATGGAGTAAGTTTCGGATTTTTCATGCCATTACATCAGTTGTTACATTAAGTTGTCATTATCAGTAAAAATTCATAAATGCTTTTTTGAAGCAAACGATTTTGCCAGTGAGTTTTATTGTGATTGTTAAAGATTACTTAATGATGATGAATGTACCCGATAAAACAGCAGGAGAGAAACATATAAGGTCGTCGAACGAATTCACGTAATACTTTTGGTGCGAATGGAATCCAGTACACAATCGCTGATGGCCTCATCACGAAATTCAAAGCCATTAATAGAGTAAACTTGTACATAAGATCTACAATTTTAAACATTAAAAAGTAGTCTGTTTCCACCACCCTCAATTCAAAGCAGAACTTCTGAACTGGAAATAAATATGAGACATACTTTTCTCCAACAGATACAGTCCAATCAAATTCAATGACATTTCCATTGTATTCCCCAGCGTTCTTGCCCCACAGTACGCAATAAACCAATTTGAGAAGTACAACCATGCGACGATTCTAGTCAAGGCTGATCCATACCGAAGTGAGCAGTATTTCAAAAAGTAGAAATCCCCAAAAGCTGTCACTATAGACTGCTGGATTCGAGGAACCAATACCTGTAACAGAAATATGACACATCTTTGAATTACTAACATTCTATTGAAACAAGATTACTTTATTTGCGCTAAATGTTCTCTTACAATCATTGATCTGCTATCGGCATTGAAGTACTTGAGAATCCAGTAGGGTATGGCAAGAAAAGCCGGGTACAAATAGCTCCTCAGTCCTGTCAACCATTCCCATGTGAGATGGCCATAGCTGTAACAATTATTTCACCCAGTTTAATTCAAGTAATTTTACATCCACCAGGAAGAATATCTATCTAGTCATTGCATTTTGTGTGTACGATAATCATCACTGCTTTATCTAGAAAAATCACATATGGAAATACAAAACTACGATTGATAATCAAAATTACCCGAATACAATTTTATGCGCTACTTCAGGTCCCTGCCAATACTCATCCGGTACGAATGACGTTTCTACCACAAAGACCATCATGATCCGGAAAATCATGATGACTAATAAAAACTGAAGTTCTATTGACATTGTAAACATGATGGTTTGGCTTCACGAGTATCTCAAGGTTCGGAGGAAATTTGTTCAGTGACAGTTGACAGTGACCTTTCAAGCTCGAATGCCTAAATGTCTTCAATCTTTCAGTCATGCAAAATGTCCCGATTCCAGTCAGACGAACGACGAATTGACTGAAATGATGAATGCAAAAGCACTGGCAGTTTTCCTCAAAACTCACATCGTTTTTGCTTTCAGCTTTCAAATTTGTTCCAAAATTTAATCCTCACTAGTTTCAATATCAGCTTCAGCCTCCAGGTCTACCTCGTCCAGTTTTAACGAAAGCACGGACACGGAACACGGAGGCAAACCGCATAGCATTAGCAAAGACTTTTTGGCGGCTTAGACCACAGTGCATGTACATTGGAGCACAGTTTAGTGAGCCGGGAATTATTTGAATATTCACGGTAATTTTACTTTGGTAGTCATTATTTTAGCTACTTTTGTATTTTGTATTTCGAAACAATCAGTTTTAAACTGCACGTAATTATAACTCTGATCGATTTTTTGGAACTTACCTAGTTTAATTTGTTTGACTGTGAACAATCAAGTGTTTGTATTATTGTGGCGTTGGTTAAAGCATTCTATTCTATTGTACTCCCGATAAGAAGCAATGATGAAATAACTAGAGGTAATTGTTAAGTACTTTGGATTTATCTTTAAATTGAATTTGGTTCAAACCTGTACCATCTTAACTAACTCCGACATGGCAACCTTTAGAACAGCATTCGGCGCTGCTACTGCAAAAAGTGTCATTAATTGGTTCCCAAAGCACATGAATTCAGGTTCGAATATTTATTCTTTCAAAACACATGTAAATTATATAATTAATTCATCGTCTTATTTAGAAAATGAATTCCTTATGATGTGTTTTTGTATGCAATCTCCAATAACTGAACACAATGCGAAAAACTCTGCACTGTAAACTATTAGGCATATCTACAACCTATTCAATGTTCAGTGTTACTATGTAACGAGTAACGACTATAAAAATGTATATCAAAAGCCACTAATTTTAAACACTGCATTGCAAATTATAACTTGTTTTCTCATACTATAATTTTTTGCATATTATAGGATTGAAGCAAATGCAAGCGAAATTGCGAACTGTGGACTGTGTTATTGAAATTCACGACGCTCGTATTCCGCTGACTGGTCGCCACACAAATTTTGCTCATCAAATTATAGGGAACAAACCGCACATTTTGGTTTTGAACAAAAGCGATCTCATAACGAATTCCGATGTAGCAAGAATTACTAATTCGTATGAGGTGTCAGATGTTAATAGCATTCTCTTCACAAGTCTGAAAAACGATAGGGATGAAGGTGTTAAAAAGGTAGAAAGTTTATCCTATTTATTGATAATTATGAATTTGGGTTTATTATTTTAGGAGGAAATAGTTTTCATTGCTGAAGTATATATGTTTAATTTTATTGCGAATGTTATTAAAGACATTTAAAATGTTTTATATTTTGTAATGAAGATATGTATGATTTCTAGTTAGTTCCAACGATTAGAAAACTTGTTGAGGGCTCGGACAGATACCAGCGTTCGCAAGTTAAAGAATATCATGCTATGATAATTGGAATACCTAATGTTGGAAAATCGTCCTTAATTAATATGCTCAGAGCGAAGCATTTAAAAAAAGGTGAAATAATGAAACCAAGTCATCAGTCATATTTTGTTATTATTATTATTATGTGCTGTTATGATTTTGGTGCCATCGTGTGTCTTGTAGTAAAGTAGAAATATTAAGGATGTTACATTTTATTTACGTGATGATTTTGCAGGTCGAGCCGTGAAGGTGGGACCGTCTGCTGGTGTCACGAAAAGCGTTCATGAGAAAGTTAAAATTTGTGAATCCCCACAAGTGTTCTTATATGACACCCCTGGTATTTTATCACCACGAGCGTCTGACGTCGATGCCGGGTTAAAGTTAGCTGTTTGTGGTATGTAGCAGTGAGCAGTGCTTAAGTGAATATTATTTAATTTCCTTTTTAGTGTTTCCCTTTATACTTGTACTGAAGTCGACTCAAGCACAAATCCTGAAACCCGCGTTTATGTTGAAGGAGCATGGCAGTGCGTTGCAAAAAATAAAATAAATTATAATCTGCCTTTTTACCTATGTAGGAAATCTTCCTGATGCCCAAGTTGGGGAAACTTTAATAGCCGACTATCTTCTGTTCCTCATGAATAAGAAGCGTTGTTTCAAATATGTAAAATATTTTGATTTGCAAGGCCCATCAGACTGTATCACCACAGTTCTAAGTGCTGGTGCTATCAAATTGAATTTTATGAATAAAGTTCGATCGATGGAAGGTAACTATCTTTCGCATTTTTGCTCTATGGCTTAAAACTTCGCGATCTATGATTGTAAATAACTATATAGGTAATTGTATTTTTTTTCTTCATATGTCGTCCATTTTTGTTTCAGGTGAGTACAAAGTTAAGCCCGATTTGCATTTGGTAGCTCAGCATTTTCTAACATCTTTCCGGAAAGGCGAAGTAGGGAAAATTGTCCTGGATGATTTAACATCCAAGGTTGAAAAAGATTTTAAGAGAAGAAGTAATCTGGATCTAATCGACGAAGAGAATTTAAATGAAAAGATTCAAAGTTTATAAATACTGTAATGGCTCGTCTAATTTACATACAATTACTATTATGTTTAGTCATTATCAGACGATTTTTATTTGAAAGGTATAGTACTACTATTATATAAATAGTTATTACTTATTACATAATTATATTAAATTTACGCTGACTACGAAAACCTTTTCTGAAGTTGAAGTCATTTTTATTTGGGTGTCATACAAACATATAAACGTATAGAGCGGAGCAATGTAGCATCGTTTAGTCAACATTGTAATAATGTAATGTAATATGTATAACGATTAATATATAACGTAATATAGAATACCGATAGTTGGTGTACACGTATGCACACTACAGAATTTTTAAGACCCTTTTCTATAGACAACTAGTTATCGAAAATGTAAATAATTACATATTCAGTTAACAGTTTAATATACATGATAATTGCTAGTATTAAAACGGATTAAAAATGCAATCAATTTCATAACGCTGCTAATAAAGTTTCCTTTCTTGATTCTCTTGAAAACTGGTATAGCTGTAGCTACTCATAAACTGTAGCCGTTACCTTTACTAGGCATACTAGTTAGACTGCAATGTAAGCGATTAAATACCTATGAATAAATATTTGACGATAGGATTCCTAGTTATTAATGATGTGAAGAGTGTGAAGACGAAGGGAAGACGCCAAAGACAGGGCTGTGGTAGACGTTAGACGATACAGGAGATTCAGGCGCATATTTTAAGTATGTACTTATACTCTAACTAATTACAATTATTATGTTACACCAAAATTTCCAGTCAAAGTACACAAGTACGTTGGAAGTACTTAAGATTTGGTCAAGCTGTCATCATTCCTTTCTACTTTCGTGCAAAATGCAAACTGGGATCTACACGTATGCTTTTATCTTTTCTCCTTTGTTCTTATTCTCGCAAAATCTCAGACCATATTTTTCTGTGCACGTCTGCAATTTTCCCTAGTCGAACATTCGGATTTATGGGGATGGTTTTTTTCTATAGGAATCGGAAAACGAGAAGACTCTCAATTATGACATACTTACATGTATACTACAGTTTACAGCCTGTTCCAATCACCAAGTAAAAACTAGACATTGAACTCCGGGCACTTCACTATTTCATAATCTTCTTCGTTAAATTAAAGTCATGGTTATTCTTCTCAGTCTATAGATCATCTTGCCTATACAAATACACCGTCAGCGGAATATTGATTAATAATCGATTCCGCCTAAAGAGAAGCTGTACACCCTACCTTAACCGTAAAGTACCGTAACTGTACCGTACAGTAATCGTATAAATAAATTAAGAACACACAAACACACTCATTTCAAATTATAGCGTTGGTAAATCTCTCCAGGAACGGAAAACAACTATAACTCCCAGCTACAGATTGCAATTTAAAGGGTTACTCGTACTATGATAAAGTTACGAATGCTAACACGAGTGACGACGATGACGAAGACGATGATGAACGAGCACGGGATTAGCAATAATTCTAGCTTCATCTTTCAGTATGGCACTTGCATTAATCATTTTTAGTAGCATTAACTTGCACCTTGGGAACTTGGAGTGGTAGATTGCAGCAGTATACTTTTCTAGGTAGTGTTTAATTACACGCAATATATTTACAAGACGATTACTTTTACTTTTGTGCCTTGTTTTGAATCCTCACTTGTCTTTCGGTTTCGAAATGTTGAGTCTGTATCATGCAGTGTATATAACTGATGATTCCTGATTGCTGTTTTTCTTAATGCTAAAACGTATGGTTGTTCTTGTTCTGGTCGTGATGATCAACAATGTGGAGGTGGAGGGAAGTTAAAGGAAACTATGAGGTGGGGATTAGCGTTAGCACGAGGACGAGGACGACACTAGGTTCATATCTGAGATGAAGAGAGAAAAATATCCGGAAGCTGAGTAACTGGAAGTCACTGATTACTTCCGGGAGGAAGAACTCGACAACCTCTGCCTCGTTTTTTCCCATGATTGCCATTATTGCCGTTGCCATTGTTGTTGCCATTGCCTTGCTTCCTTCTTTTTCGCCGATTATTGGTCGTTGAACTTCCTTCCAGCTCCCCACCAGCCGCTGCCACAGACATGGGTAGGGGATTCGAGCAGTCCATACTTCGGAATGTTCGGACTGCGTTCTTCAACACCTGGAAAGAGCCGAGCTGTTACACAGGATTGCAATCCTTTAATTGGTTATCGAATCAATTGAATCGAAGGGTTAGAAAATGCAGTGCAAAGCAATTAGAAAACACCAATATTAATTTAACACAAACATTTCACCCTTCTCGTAATATATTCCCAATCCAATCTTACAACATTATATATATATATATATATATATAGGTAATTACAATTACATACTCGGAACAAAACAAACAGGTATAGCATTAAATCTTAATCCCTTTTGGTCATTTTGATTACCTTATCTTTTCCATTCCATGGCATTACAAAGGAGACAATTTTCTGATCTCCTTTCGTGGTCCCCATGACAATGTATGGTTGACCGGCACGTAATTGATTGGTGCAGCAATTATCCTTAGGCTCCAATCCCACAGCACGGAACTCTCGAGCTCTTCTCGTCCCTTCTTTCGGCTTGAACCATCTCCCCTTGCGAAATTCGATTTGGGAACCACGAGTGCGTTTGAATTTTGCCCGAAATACTGCAATTTATAGTGTATCATTTGATTTCATTCAGGAATGGCAAGGAATAGAAATGGTTGTCAGAAGCACAATTCAGTCATCCTGTGCTATGCACAATCTAATATGTATGTATGTAGTTGTCTTTACCGAAATCAGCTCGGCAAAAGTTGTCCACGATGTTTTCACAAGTGTGAGCTTGGTGACAAGCGGGGCACTCTGGATCCTCTGATAAGGTGGGCAAAAACAAATTAAAATGCTCAAATTGTTTAAAAATTTAACTGCCTCCACCAAATACAAATTCGATTCTTTCTTAGGTAATTACGTTAAACTCATTAACTTGGAAAACTGTCCGTAACTACCGAGACTGAAATGAACTGAATAAAACGCTAACCATTTTTATCCGCATTGTTAGCAGCTCCAGGTCGAATACAGAGATCATGGTCTTCTGGAAACTGGTCACATTTTAACATACTTGGCCATGGGTATTTATACGCAAGCATCCGAGGTTCACATCTCTCCTGAACACCCTGCAAAATTTCAAGTATTCGACGGTGTTTGTATTTGAACTAAAACATCTACAGACGAATTCAAGATAAATCATGATCAAGAACAACAAGTTTAGCCTCTTTTATCCCTAATCACTAGTGAAAATCATTGTATTTTCGACATTTTCGGCTCTCCAGTACACACTACTATTTTCAGATAATACTTCCCTTACTTTGAAGTCTGCACCCTATTAATTGTAAGTTAACTGAAATACTAGCAGATGTCAATTTTCCTGCCAAAGTTGCGAAGAAAACTGACGATACCACCGTAAACATAAAGGTGGCATTCACACGAAGAATAACATTTTGAGGAAAATTTAAATACCTACTGAATTATATCTATCAGAGTAGAAGGAGGAAAACTTTGTTTTATCTATAGAACTTACTTGACATAGAGAACGGCAGGGGTAAATGGGTCGATCTAAGCAAATTGGACTGAATAGTGAGCATAAGAATAATTGAGTATCTGGATGACAATGGAGTCCAAGTAAAGGAACCCATGATTTTGCCTGCGTACAAAAAGTAATTATGATTTTAATAAAAATTGTATTGTAGACTTAGAATTAGTTAAGCTAAATAGTAACCATGTTATCAACGCGTTAGCGAAAATCTTTACATGCATTTTGTTCACAATTACGAATCAAAACAGTCACTTAAAGTATTTTAATCTGTCAACAATTGTATTCTCATGGCTCTTATGATCATCTTGATTTACAAATTCCAATCGTACAACAACAATGCTGCCACTTTTATCATTGGTTTAATTTGTAAGTGTAACTGTGATGTATCTGATATACTAAATGAATTCATACCACGAAATCATAAAATTGACTGAAAATTAAGGCTGATAGGTCATCAAATGGATTTTAGCTTACTTAGTACTAATAGGTAGAGTGGCATATAATTAATAATCTCTTTAGCTTGAGATGAGATGAGATGAGATATGGATATGATGTAGGTACTAAGAGAATTGAGGAGCCTGGAGGAAATGCACGTATGTATGCGACTAAAGGGAAAAGACGAGGACGAGAGAAAAGCAGGATGATTTCAGGATAGTAGTGTTTATTCAGCTGTGTATAGATGTAATTATGTGGATAGATGAATGGATTTGTGTTGCTGTGGGATGCTGGGTGTTGGACCGAGAAGATGACTGACAGAGGCAGAGGCTGAGGTAGGGATTGAGGGAGTGAAGGAGGCAATTATTTGGACACAAGATCCATGCACCTTTCAGTCTAATCATCCCGTCGTCAGTCCGTCTCAACCAGCCAGCCAGTTAGTCACTCCACGTCCAATCCTCCACACACAACTCATGTCCGCATCTTCTCAGTCATCTCTTCCTCGAAATTTTGAGTCTTTCATTTGTGCAACTCTGGGAAATGAGCAACACTTTTCCACATCCACATCACCAAACTAGACCAGATCAGACCAGGCCAGATGCAGTGTGATTCATGAAAGTCAAGTCAGGTTAAAAAAGAAAGGAAACGAAAGGAACTAGAACGTCAAGACCCGGCCCAGGACCGACACACCAGACCACAATGATGCAGTGGAAGGCTAGAGAAAATAATTCATTTCATTAACACGCTTCCCTCGTCGTTCTTCATGTTTAGTAGGATATATATAGGTATAGGTATTTTAGACGATTCGCTGGGTATGTTCCGTTAGCTTAATCTTCTGCCCATATTTCTTTTGGTCCTGAGAGAGAGGTATAGAGAACAGTAGGTAATTATGTAGTGGATGAGCATTGGGAATTTGGAAAAAAGGAAATCCAGAGTTAATCTGTCTGCACCTAATCCTCCGTTTCAATTTCAACCTAATTGATTGGCGATTGAGGAAGGATTAGATGACCAAGTTGGCAGACCCACTTGATTATAATTTAGTATGTGGAGATAAGTCAGGTGTTGATGTTGGTGTTACTACTGCTATTTCTTTGCTATTACCTACTGACTCGTGGAATGTGTATTATGAAGTCGTTAATGTAACAAATGGCCCATTGGCAGCTTAAGTAGTACTTACGACTTCGACTGCGATTACCATTACGATTAAGCCTGCGTCTACAACAGGCCTAGGTTAGGATAGGAAGTTCCAGCTCAGATATTATGTGTGGGTATCTATATAATTATGCTATACCTTTACTATAATGTTCTGCCAGCCATTACATGCCATGATGTACGGAATCAATGAAATGCAAGTAATTGTAATTTGGAAATATAATAAAAACTCAGCATGCACTGAATGCGTTGTCCTGTGCCCGTAAATGTGAATGTAATTGAGAAGAGTACAGTGCAGTGCAGATTGTAGACAACGTCGAGACCAGGCCGAAATTAGTAGCTACAACTGTATAGGTATATTATACGTATAACGACAGCGACAGTAGCCTAATAGATTCGACACCAGGACAAGGACCAGGACCAGGAACCTGAACAAAACCAAACCTAGACCAGGCTCCCATGTTTCATGCTAGTAGAAAAAGTAATCCTACAGATCAAACTGAAACTGGCGTATCCGGACCGAAGTAATAAAAGTTCCCATTTACCAGTTTAAGTGCCAAGTGCCCTCAACTGAACGCAACACATTTCCTATCTCTCAAGTCAGTCAAGCTCATTTATGTGTATTCCAATTCCAGCTCCAATTCCAATTTCAAGTAGTCATTCCCTCATTCCTTTTCCCAACTTCATACTTTCCTACTTTTTAATCTTTCACCAGAAGCACATTTATATTTATTTTATAATAAACGCATATAGCTGTCTCCATTTCCAGTTTCGTCATTGCATCGCATTGCAATTGCAAACTGGTGACTGCTGTATAATTACGTAGGTAGGTACCTACGTGGGAAAATGTGTACAGTACATTGTATGTAGGTACATGTGGTTGAATTACATCATGTATTTCTTACAGTCTATGAGTCTAGCTACACCGCTAGTAGGTTTCAATTTAATCTTGAAGAAGTCTGGCCTGGGTCTGGGATGCATTTGTTAGCCAGAGAGAAGTACCAGTAGAAATGAGTACCAGAGTCAAAGTTAGATCTAGTATTAGTCCCATTGCCAGTGCCAGTGGAAGACAGAAAGTTCAATATTTTATTTATGTTTATCATAGTTTTGTTGGATGGAACGACCATTACCACAAGATATTATTACCGTTTTGTGTTGCGTGTAATGCAAGTCATATAAAATCATATGTTTACTTGTGCTCACCAATAAAATCACCAAATCACCAGACGTCTAATCTTCTAAAATCATAATTTATGACCATGCTAAATTCTCTATTTACTATTCAAAACATGAATTCCTCAACAATATAAAAATACTAATCCACACTTTACTTATTAATATACATCTCTAATTCATCCAGATTGCATCTTAATCTGAATCTGCATCTCTTCGTCCTCATCGTCATCATCATCATCCTCCTCCTCCACACTTCTGAAATATCTAACGGTCTAGCCTCGATTTACATTTTTATCTTGTCTGTCTCTGTCTGCCCATGTCTGTGCATATCTACTTCTACATCTAGCATTTCAATTTCAATGTTCCATCCAACTCACTATTGAGCTAAGAACCAAATCCAAACCAGTTGGTGAACGAGTGTGCTTCTTCATGATCACGATGTATACATTTTTTTTACTCAAGCGATGCATTTTGAGCCAAAAACCTTCTATTCCACGTAAACTAGTAATGATGTAATGATTTTCAAAAATAAAAATGTGGAGTTGAATGTCTCTGAGTTGCTTTAAGTATTCTATCATTCCTATAAGAGATAAGTAGATGCACAGAGGGAAAATCAAGCACATAAAGCGATAATAGTACTAGTGATAGCTAGTGATACATATATGTCCTGTTCTTACGTATTTAAAATGTCATTGGATGCACCTCGTGTGTCAAGTTTATGCAAAATAATAATTATATATCAGCTCGCCATAAAAGTTTTTTTGTCGATCAAACTAAACCATTGCAATGTACTGTGTAGGGCGTGTAATAAAATCGAATAAAACTGTCACCACTACATACTTTTACGTGTTGAAAGTTAATACCCTTCGATAATATTTGATACTGAAGGTAATGAAATGACAGTACCAATAAAATTGACTAACGATTACTTGGATTGACTTGATTCTGATCTGGTTCTCTTCTTTAACATGACCTGTGCTTCCTCCATATTATTTCCATGTCAATTTAATTCCTCCACTTCAACTAGTGTACATATATAGGTAATTACATATACGTAGCTTAGATATCGTCTGTCAAGTAGGCACTTTATAAATCAGAACAATAATCAGCAAAATCGTGGACAAAAATATCGGTCGTCATGTCATCGTTTATCAAGTAACAATAAGTCAAAAAAATTGTGAAACGTGAGCGTAAAATCTCTAAACCTAAATGGAATAGTGGATGTTGACGCCTGTAACCAAACCAAGTGATCGGAGATGGTGTTATTAATTAGTTATATAATGACATCCTAAAAGCTAGTCCTTAGCACATAATTATTATGAATCAATACGTAATTATTTTAAAGTTCCGACTTGCATTTCCATCACATCATGATGACCTCGAATTTTCGAAGACGGTCAATGTTCAACTCTAAAACTCTATTGATTTGTTTCTATAACATCAATACAGGGTTCTACTATGCTATTAAGCTTTGGTAGTGAAAATGACTGGTGTGGGACCACTAATATTTTACTATTAGTGACAGCTGACAATGAAAAGGACTGTCCAGGGGAACGTAACGTGTCCATTCTACACAAATTACGCAACTGGGGTATCATAAATAATGATTTGTTATTTACGACGCAACGTTCGAGGAAGAGGAATCCAAAAACCTAAGCGGGTCAAAAGTCATAAAATCTAAGAATCGACTGCAAAATTGCAGATTATGATAAAATGTAATTTCATGTTTGCACAAGGTTAAACTAAATAATTACGCTTCATTAAGTCTAAAAAAGCTGAACATTCAATACATTATTTAGATCCAAGAACAGTTATTTAGGAATGCTATTAAGACTTGACTTCGTATATAATTAGGTAGATGCCTATTATTATCTGGACGATCGATGCGATGCAAAAAGGGCAATTACTGTCGTTGTTAGTACTATTACCATTACTTTCAATAATAAAGGTTATTTATTGTCGGTAATCTTAAAGATAATTATAACACAAAGTTTAAGAATTGCGACTTTCCAAGTGCATTATTTGCAGCAAGTAGATAAGCTAAAGGAAAGTTATAGCCGAAATTTGAAAAGTAAGGTCGGTACTAGGGGCAATTGTACGGTAATCGCAAGGAAACTTACATGATATTCAGCCTCCTGAAGTGAATCGTGCCCCAACAGGTTCGGAATCATCATCTTTGAGTATCCAATATTTTTACACAGTGAGAAATTTGCTGGTATATCCGCACACGAGTGACCATTCCCATAAGTACCGGATCGGAAGTTTCCGTCCCACTCCTCACTCGTGGGGGAAAAGAACGCTTGTTCATGACTCAGGTGGACACTGATGGTGACAAGCAAAACTCCTAGCCACAGCATCCGTATTGACTGGCGACAAATTACATTATTTCCTACTACCATTAGCCCGTCCATCTTGATTACAGTTAGCTCTATCATATCCTTTTTCAATCTTCTCTTGATTCCAAATAAAGACACAAAATGACAATGACAATGCCTATGATAGCAACTATCGATCTCGATCGCGACAATTTTCACTTTCTTCTTTATCTTCACAAGAATTGGTATTCACAATATCCTCAAGTTTCAAGTTATACTTGTATAGAGGTAATAATTATTACATGTATTTATATACTGTGATTTTGTGCTGTGTATTTTTTAGTATATATACAATAACTTAAAGACCCTCTCAGGGTCAAAACTGAGTGTGAGAAGAAACTAACAGGAAAGACGAGTAACGCTGGAACTGGAACTTGACCGGCTTCGAAGTTACTCTTGATGTGGCACGACTTAAACTTGGACTTGGACCTGTTACTACCTGGAAATACATTGTGAACTTGGGCAGAGAAATGTTTTCTTCCCCAACATTGGCTCTGGTTATGATTATCACTAGTGATTCTGGTTTTTAATTATAATTAAATTCACTTGAGTTAGATTCACCAGACTATCCTTTCACGGATTCGTTATTTGGTCAATGGTCAATACACTGATGTATCAAAACAATTAAAAAACTGTTTTGTTAATTTTGACGTGTTCAAGGGAGTTCTGGGATTATAAGTACTAGAAGCAGCCGGTCTTTTAAGTGTGGTTTGTAAGTAATTTGTACATTAGGATGAACTTATGAGTTGTACAAGAATGCTGATGTTTATGTTGTTATGATATTGATGATAAATAGAGAATAGTAGGGGAAGAGGTAAATAGAGAGGGAGGAGAACTAAGTGAGAGATGGACAAGGGAGAATGGAATTTGATTGATAGTTGAGTTTAGATTTGTTGTCAATTCTACTCAGCATTAGGCTGGTGCTAGTGGTACAAAGATGACATTCTAGTAATTGGGATTAGTGGATGAAGTGTGTGAAGCTAGCACGAGTCAAAAGTTTGCAGATTGACAACTGACAACTCTTAGGGGACCAGACGGCCGGAGAAGTTTAGTTGCTCACAGTTCCAACTGAGAAGTCCAACTGGATGGGAAGAAGACCGGGCTGACAAAGTCATCCTCAAACAAATCCATCCTTTGCACGGGGCTTTTTGGCTTCTTCCCTTTGGCTTTGGCTTTCAATTCAACTTTCATACTTCCAAACTTCCAATGCCTCTCTCTGTCAGTCTCTGGCTGCCTCTATCCCTCTCTCTGTTTCCCTTATGCAAACTTGTCTTGTCTTATTCCGATACTCAAAACCTAGGGAATCACCTCGGCTTTTAGACACTGACACTAATGCTAAAAACTACAAACTACCCAATATCCCCTAAAGAATCGAAATCGGGATTGACACCGAACCAACTTCCATCATTTCCAAACACATTCCACAAATTTATTCTCATATCTTATTGCCTGAACTGTACTTTCTACCCCAAAACAGTTTCACCGCGTTGTATAACATTACTTGTGCTTGTCGTCAGATCAATTCAGGTGTATTAGCTACTTCGTATGTATTCACATACCTTAGCATTTCCATATGCCATATGCATAGAAACGATTCCAATATTTTTCTAAAATGACAGCAACCAAAACCAAAGCAAAGCCACATCTGTCAAATTGTAAACCTAAGCTTTATGATAGGGAACAACTTTGCTTTGGTGTAATGTGTGGGCTTTCTACGTAAAAAGTTTTTTTGTAAAGTTTTGTCCACAGTAAATGTGACAGAGTGGTAGGATCTGATTGACGATTTGCAAGATGTGAGATATTTTTACATTAGTCTGATTCTTAAGTGTGCAATTTAGTATAATATGTAGACATAGTTATGACATATCTATGTATTTGAAACAGGAGACCGAAAGTCCCGGAAAGCACTCAGGTGCAGGAATATAGTGTAAATTATTCTTCAGCCCTGATGTTGATTATTAGCTATAGCAACTAATTTTTTATACATATAAGGACGGCAAGTTCTGCTCTTTTTTTCGCTCAAATGCACTTCTGGTTGTATGTAGCATCTTATTGTAAATGTAGTTTTAGTTTAAGCTGTGCTGTATTTGAATTTGCTCAGTGAGGATTTGCGAGGGAGGAGGAGAGGGTAAGGTAGAATGGAAAGACAGATGATTTGGAAAATGGGAAGGAAAGAATGATTATGATAGGATGTTGATGTTGATTTTGGATTTGATTTTGGTTTTGGTTTTGGTTGTGGATGAGAAATGCTATGAGGTGAAGATGCGATGATTGTGGAAATGGGCGTTTAAAGGTGAGCAAACCATGATGAAGCCATGAAAGCCTTGGAGCAACTGAGCAACGAGCAAGTCTACCTGTTCTTCATAAATATTTGTCCATGGGAGTACATGGGTTTCGTAGTTTTGTAGCTTCTGCTCTCATCGTCAGTCTCCGTCTCAGTGATTCTTTTTAGTTCGGTTGTTCGTGTGGAAGAAGATACCTTGAGTCGTTCTTCTCTTCTGCAATTATAAGTAGGGGGTAAAGATCTCTAAATCTTTGTATATAGGTATCTATTTCTACTCGTTGCGTAACCTCCATTTACCATTTACCGCTTCTGCTCGTACATCCTGAAACTTACTCTACTGATATTCTCTTCTCCTTTTTACGAGTAGTTCCCCCGTTTGCTTTTCGTTTATTTGCTTCTTGTTGGGTGACTGTGACTGTGATTGTGAATTGTGACTCGACACTCGACTCTATCTCTGTCCTCCTTCCTTTCATTCTCCTTTCTACTCTGTCCACTGTTTCCTAGAGAACTACATAGTTTTATTATTAATAGGATAAACGCTATAGGCTAAGGTATATGTCATTAACTGTTGGGACTACATATATGTGGTGTATAATATGTAGCAATTCCTTCCAATGCTCTGTATTCCCCCATTATTCCTACTATACCTATATATTTTCTCAACGAATCTTTGTCTCGTCCAGGTCCTGCTCCAGGACTCAATCCGACAGATCCTCAAAATCACAAGTCATAATAGAAACTAAAGGAAGGATCAGAAAGCAAGAGAAAATATGTTAGGTAGAATTATTGGACTTGAGGAACGATGAATCAAGTTAACCTACTCTTGCAGACTTGAGAGGTGCTCAGAGGTGAATAGAGTGGAGAGCTTGTCCACTTATTCAATTATTATAAATTATTAATTATTACTTGAATTATTTTAAAAATAAATATAATTTGGACGAGATAGAAGTAATTGGTTTGTATGTAGGAGCTAGAGGTACAATTACTACTCGATTCCAGGAATTTGTAAAAGAATTTAGATTGTTATGTACATTAGTGAATGATATTATGAT
>JAAXYX010000223.1:0-52016 GCA_036851915.1 Ptenothrix huangshanensis | reverse complement strand
TTAATCCAGGAATACGGATGGTTTTTCTCGAAGTAATACAATCAATATGTGGTTTCACTATTGGAGGATTTCTGCCTAGTCGAAGTATGGCCTAAATTAAACAAAATTAGCATTGTAGATTCAACGCCATTGTTTGATCAGATGCACAATTATTAATCATAAATAAAATGCATAATCCACTAGGTACATACACTACAAAAATGGGCATATTTCTGCAAGTGCAGTCTTTTTATACTACACAAATAACTCTTACTACCTTAATCCAAGGTTTAATAAAATTGCTCACTAAGTCTAAATGAATGTGCAAACTCAGGAATAAATAATACTGATACAAATGTTTGAAGTGCAATATTCTCGTTTGCACCGATTATCTATAGGTAATAAATTATCAGGGAGAGTTCATCCACGTATTACTTATAATTCATCTACCTAGGTATATTTATTTGCTCACGCATCCCAATGTTACGCCTACATCTATACAAATTCCTAACTGAATATTGCTGATTTTTGCATAAGTTTGGATTTCGAATGTTGTGTATTGTCAGTATTATCATAAAAACAATAATTACAGCACCTTCATTATTTCCTAAATTGAATTAAATTAATAGAACTAAACTAATTAGAAGAAGTGAGATATATTATTCAAGTCAGGATGGAAATTATGCTCTGTTGCCTTTCCTTTATGCGTTTCTAAACACTCATTCTGCTTTTGAATACTACTTCCTTATAACATAACCCTAGTCTTAAAATGGTCAAAAAATGCAACATAAATAATGTGTAAATCGTAGGATTGTTCCAAAAAAGTTTTGATGATCAACATTACGTAAGCAATATGATAACCATTTACAACATGGTACAGTTCAGATCAAACTATCAAAAGTGGTAGATCCCGTAAGAAATTTACGACCTATACATTAATTATTTTTCAAATATTTGTAATTTGAATCATGCTGGAGGTATATGTTTATACATAGATGATCGCGGGACCATGTGAAACTTTTTTGAAGTATTTCCGCCGGACTTAAATGATCACACAAAATATTACTGCTACTTTATTGTACACTATTAGAGACTCAAATCAAATCTGTGATCATTATCTCATACAGACATAATTAATAAAAAGTGTAGCTCGGAAATAACTACCTATCTACGTGCAAAGCTTCAGCTTAAAAAGACGCAGGTCTGCATACGGTGACATTATGACTAGTTGATGAGCTAATGAGTAACATGTGATTTAGTGGCCCTTGACTTCTCTATCAACATTTAATCAACGCACTGCATTTACTACGTATTATGTCGCTTTTACAGCTACAGAAATCCATACTACCTGCATCTGATCTGCAATTTAACCTGAATGGCGTACTCAAATCATAGAAGCTAATGATGCCTTAACTGATGCTTCAAAATGTATTTTAAAAGTTCTGAGGTTATGGAAAACCTAAGCTAAAGCTATGTATATTCCGTCAAGGCAGAATTACAAACCTCAACAATCAGTTTTGCACACTTGACATCAGTGATTAAAGGAACCGAATAATCAACAGCCAGTCTTCTTGTTCGATACCCATGAGTAAGGAAAGCGGAAACTCTTCGCGCTCCACCAGCACGCATTGGTAAGTTGATCACTAACTCCAACTGTCGACGAGACAAATAATCCGTCAGATCGATAAGCTTATCCTTATCCTGGTCGCCTTCATCATCTCCTCCAAGATTCTCAAACGTCCATTCAACAGGCTCCACCTACAACAGATACAGAAGTGGAAAATTAGACAGTGATATCCAAATCATACCGGTTCATAAATGTTCCTGATTAGGATTACGACACTACGAATGTTAAGCAACTTAATGTACATAATTTTTTAATTGTATCACCCCACGAACGAATGATTACCTAAACCAGTACACGTCAGGAATATAACCAGAAGACGTCAGTCAAAAATACAACCGGTACTCATTTCAAGTCAAAGTCGTTGAACAGAACCGGGGAAGACGTCATAAAATCATGTCATAATGGATTGTTTCGTATGAATGACATTCATGAGACAAGGAGCAGCAAAAGTGTTTAGCTTTAGAAAACATGAATCTAGTCAATTTTAAACCCACTTGTCCTCTTGAGTACCCGCTTATCCACGAACATGACGAACATGATTTGGGATTAGGCCTAGCTTTGTTTTTATCCAAGTACCAAGCGTGTATCTCTCAGGAAAATGAAAACATTGCGGATTAAACTGAAGGTAGTTTACTATTGATTCACTTTTCAATCAATTAGAAATATCATTGTCAGTTATACTTCAGACGAACAATCCCAAACGTGATACAAGCTTACGTAGTAGGCGCAGGTAGGTGAGCAATTCTATACACGCGCTCTTACCTTACCTAGTGTATTAGTAAGTGCGAACGTTCTATTAACGAGCAAAAAATTAATGAAATAATAAATGCATTATAGATTATGTAAAATGGATTCAGGATTATCTCAAAGGAATGTTAATTGATTATCTATACCATTAACTTAGCACTTATCCACTATCAAGCTGAAACCTTTCACACCTATAGGAACCCATCAATATCATTATCAAACTCACCTAATTCCTCATCCCTGATTTTGCGTTCCGTGGAACAATTGCATGGTCCATGAGGTACCTACTGATCAGTACGATTACTACCTTCTAATATGATGTGTTTAGTGTTTAAACATTGCATTATGTCATTATACAAACGACCTTCCGTGCAAAAAGATACACTTATAAAACTATGATTCAGATTCTGTGTGATTCAGATCTGCATCACACATCTGTAAATGAGTATAACAAAATTAGCATGGTCAAGTATAACTTACTTACATGCTACGATATGAATGTGAATAAAAATTACAGACACGTGCAAGTTCCGGAGCTAAATTATCAATTATTTTATATGCTTTATAGAAAAGTATACACTGCCTACAAAACTTCGAGGCTTGGCTTGACTTGATAACATTGCTGTCAGTCAGATTAGTCGAAAATGATAAAATGATAAGAGGATCATTATTGATCGATTTTCATTTAAGCTCTAAGCAGACAAAATTACATTACCTAGTTAGCATCTGTTTAAAGTTCACGACAGTGGCAACTCATACAGGGATATGAATTGGATTAACTGCTAAGCCTGTATACAGACGGTCAACCATACAACTAAATCTCATCCGACAATTCATTATTTTACTCCTTCTTTATTCGCAGCACTGTAATTTAGTTCAGATACTTTCAACTGAACAAGAACTGTGAACTCGAACATCATGTGCTACTGGGAAGTTAATCATCATTTATAGTTTTAGAAATGTTCCATACATCTAATTAAAAACTGCGATTATGATCGTGACTGTAATAAACTAGTGTGATCTACCTTAGTAAATCTTGAAATTTTCACATTCCAACAACTTTTAATTATATTGTGGATTTAGAAATCATACACACGTATGTGAAAACATTAAAAAAATGGGTAACTGCAACGGTAAACCACCCACAGTTGAAGGTTATAATCCGCCGCCTAATGAACGAGAGTTTCCTAAACCTTCAGAGGAAACTGCAGAAGTAAAACGAATGAAGCGCCTGTTGAGATGGGTAAAAGATTTCCAGGAAGATAACTACAATCGTTTAAGGAATGAATTCGCCTACGACATGAACCTCTTTATTTTAAACAACACCCTAATGTGTATCCAGTTCTTTGAAGATTTTGAACGGTAAGAAAAATAGAATATTGTTGGTTAAGGATCAAAATGAGGTATATCCACGAGTTCTTAAATGTAAAGTGAGGTAAGTACAACTAGACTTCAATGAAAATGCCTAACTTTACATATAAGAATTTGTGGAGACGCCTCACTTTAAATTTAAGAATTCGCAGATATCTCACTTTATATTTAAGAACTCGTGGACACGCCTCATTTTGTTTCTAGCAATTTTTGGATTTGCCTCATTTTGATTCTTAACCGACAGTATGTCGAGCAAAATCTCGGACACAAACATTCCATACTGCTTAATCCTTAATTTGATGCTTACATTCAAAAAGTCATTGCCGGAACTCAAGACTGTCTATATTGAAATAAAAGGCAATGAGAATAAACCAAAAATTCTTGCGCATGTTTATACTCACCACAACTATTACTCCACAGACATCTTGTGAGTATGTAGCAAATATGATCCAAATTAAAGCCAATGACAACGTTATAGTGTGACAATTAGCCAAAAATTTTAAAAACGTTTGAATTTAGAACAAAACACCCAATAACTGATTGAAACCAATATAATTTCCTAGAGATATCGCGAAGTCGTTACTCGCCGAAATTGCGAGGGCGAGTAACTCGCTATTTAACTACTCGCTACTCGCGAGTACTCGTTTCGAGTTACGCAAAATGAGCTTGTGACATATCGTTTGAAAGCTAAGATAATTTGGAATGCGATCATGTATGAAAATGAGACACCTGAATCACTGTTCGTCCATTAGAACGGAGTAATCGCATTCGTTACAACAAAGGGCTCTTTGGAGCTGCTCCACTCAAATCTTCAAAACTAAAAGAATATTTGAGATGAAACCTTTTTCTGTCTGTTCGCACGACAAATAGTTGATCATTTTTAATCCATTTGACCAAAATGTGCAAAATAATGTCAATTTCGATTTTCAAAATGCAATTTGTAAAACATTCAAAATTCCTTATTGAGCTCTGATTGTTTTCAAACTTGCTGCATCTACGAAACAGCGCATTCTCAACATTTCTCATGCATATACGTTTTTCATTTAATCCATTTTTTCGGAGTTATTGAAACTCGAAATGAGAAAAACGCGTCGAGAGGCGTTGTTGAGGTTTGGATGTGCTTTTAGTTTTACCGCCGCTGAAAACATTTTTGCTATTCTTATCCCTATTAATAATTTGTAACATTGTGTTAAATCAAATAATTATAGACATTAAAAGTATTTTGAATGTTATTTGATACATAGTAAGGCAGTTTGACAGCATTCGGAGCCTAATGCAGATTTTGAACTTTTCAAAAAAGATCAACTCTGAAAATCGAAATTGACGTTATTTTTTTACTTTTTGATTTGGAGAATTATTAAAAAAATAAAAACCCGAGTTTATTGTCATCGAGAAATGTTCAAGTCGATCAACGGAATAAATTTTCATGAAATTATTTTAAAAGTTACGAAGAACGCAAAACTCAGCAAAACATTTTGGACAAGACAAAGCGGAATTAAAATTAGCTTTGTCAATAAAATCTTAAGCATTTTCGAATTTAAAAAAATAGCGATAGAAACATTTTAAATTAAAAACATTCCCGGAAAGGATTCAAACTTATTCTGCAACATTAAAAAAATTCGGAGCTGGCTTTTAAATACTTGAATGCCTGCATTTTGGGACTGAATTTATTTCCGGCGGCCACAAATCATCGTGTGGGCAATGTTAAATGAATTGCTGCCAATGTTAATTTGTAAAAGCGATCCGGAGTGGCAAAAATACTACTTAGTATACGCTGATTTTAAAAGCTTAGAAACAATAAAAATTCTAAATCTGAATGTATGCCGAGAAATTGTTTAAAATAGGTAAAACAACATTGTAAACACTTGAATGTCGTTTACTTTTAGGTCTTAGTTGCAAACTTAAACTCAAAGTTATGCGCGAAAAAGCGATGATCGGCGTTAGGATAAAATGAATAAAAACATTTACAAACTTAACGCCGCTCATTATCTTTCAACGTATTTTCATCTTCTTATAATGTTTTTTTAGCAAAGACTTAAAAAAAATTCTTTGACTTTAATTGCAAATTGTTATTTCAAAATGCAGGAACGAACTACTCGCGCGGTGCGAGTACTTACTGCGAGTAACGAGTACTCGCCAAAAGGTGCGAATACCGCGAAAACGAGTATTGAACGAGTACTCGCGACATCTCTATAATTTCCACATGCAGTAAAATTTCTTGTAAGAGCCGGCCTCTAAAGATATCCCGCCTCCTTGTTTAGCTGGGTCAAATCCTATGCTTAAGCATTACGTTGATAGGCGAGAAAAATGAACATTTACAATGATAGCCGGGGATCTTATAAGAAGTTTTACGGTATACTGAATTACAATAGTAGTAAGGCATAATCCTGGAATGGTCATACAGAAAAATTACATACCTACGTAACAGAACTTCAGCAACCAAGGTTCTGTCCTTGTTGAAGTAAAACGTAAATGCTACAAATTTTATTAAGGAAAACATAACTAATGAGCTCATACCATTTTGTAAATACAAAATAATCACCTGTGTTTATGCACGATATTACGGCGGAAACTTAAGCCACCATTTTAGGCATGTATCTACTACAGAAATTATTCGGGCTAGCACAAGAGTAATAACATTACTATCTAAGCAAATATGTGACAAGTATGCGAACAAAGGGTAGGTCGTCATGAATCAACCAGATGAATAAAGATAATTATTATTAATATGTAAGTATTAGTTTAATTTTCGTTCACCGATTTATGATGTCGTGTATGTGTATAGTCCTGCTGATTGTCCTTCCCTGTTCAGTCCCTGTATCACTATTCACACAAACCCATTCTCTTTTGTACGTTGTATTCTCGTGAATCTGATAAACAGTTATTAGTACGAAGAACTTTTATCTGAGTAACAAATTATCACTCACGCGAAGATATTATCAAGCTCCGATTTTTTTCCCTCAAAAACTAATATTTACAATCACATAATGAATACAAATCCAAGCTTTAGTTGTAGATAAGTAAACAAGCATATTGCCCCTCAGGAACGAAATGCATCCATCGATTGCAAACACATTTACGCAAGACGAACTGGCTGCTCTAATTTATATTGCACACTGTGGACATGATTTAGCTACGGGTTTTCATTCAAATGATAACGGTGAACGGTGATATGACAAGAAATGCTGTAAAGTTACGTCATCATTCATGTTCATTCTCTTCACTATTCCAACAAACGTAATTTGGCATCGAAACCTCAAAGTTGGAATAGCAAAAGAGTATGCATTCGCAAAAAAGGTGAACTAAATAATTACATTAAATGATTTTTTTAGGTCGCGGTTGCAGGCTCAGGTATTTAAACGGGAGAAAGAACAGGAAATGAATGCCAAGTTATCCACCCTCATGAACACAGGAACCATGGCGGGTGAGCGAAAAGCAGTTCTACTTCATGGGATGGGAGAAATTTTGAATAAAAATTTTATTTACCGACGCCACAAACAAGACCAAGTTGACGATGAGGTGTACAACAACCTTGAAGCTATCTATAAGTAAACGGACGACGAGCCCTAATTAAAATACATTACTATTAATCAATCAAAATATTAAATACGAACCTACCTATCTATCTATACCAAAAATCCTCAAACCAATTTTTATAATCTAGGCAACAAGTCAATAATAGTTCATACATAGTGGATGGGATCCTACCACTTGACTTCTATGTTAACTTTGACAGCTTCAAAGTTTATACAGAATCCGAATGGCGGAAGTCACAAAACAATGATTATTCGTCTGTGCTTGGTGATCCACAGCTAATTCGTGTGAATATGGAAGAGCCCAATGAACAAAACCGCCGTAAGTGAAGTGAATTAAATACAAGCAATTATGCTATTTTAAATTAAGTTCTTGCTTAGCATGCATAATAGTTATTGTATCTGAAAAGTGTAATATTATGTAATAATAATAATGCCTATCATACCGTAAGCTCATAAACGGATATAAATTGTGTTTTACTGCTCACAGTACAACGAGGCTACGTTCGCGTAAACTGTGAGGAAGCGACCAGAAACTTAACTACAAAGGGATCCGCATTTACACAGGATTATAGCCCCACTAGTGAGTATTTTTTGGACGGAGCATCGGACTTAAAGTCGAGCATTTATGAATCAACTATTTCATCCGATGACGACAATGACGACGGAGATAGCATTATCCATTTACAACCCGGTCAAAGAGCTATTCGCAAACTGGAAAAGAAACTAAGCAACCCAGGGACATCTAAATTCGGCCTACATAAAGATTCCTGGCCTGAGCGCTCATCTAATTCAAGCAGTAGACTACAAAGTCCGACTCCCAGTTTCACACCAAGAAGTTTCCAGGCACGAGTAAAGAAAGCAAGATCAAAAGAATTTCCTTATATTCCTGTAAGCTGATTATTAAATACCTGCTAAATGATTCGAGCACTTGGTAGTGAATGGATGAATAAAACCTGTGGTTTAACCTAACGATATATTTTAGGAATCTAGAGTTCTTCCTGAAATTAGGATAGAGGACATTCCACCCAGCCCAACTGAGAAAAGGTCAAATTCCGCTAATAACTCCTTCAACTTTCCAAATTCGACTTGGTAAAAAATGTTTTAAAACTCCTTCATCCCTTAGAATTAGATATGGTGTTGTAAATCAAATTAATGTTTATACTATTTATACTTGTTTGGTTATTTCAGGCGAGAAAAAATGAAACGACGTGAGAATAACAACATTAGCAGGAGCTCACCCGAATTTGGGAAAAGGCTTCCACCACACAAGGACCACCCAAGTTCGGGGTACGAATCATTGTCCGCGTCAAGGTTTTTAATTTTTTCAAGAATTTGCAGAAATACTATGCAATAAATGTTGATGAATTTCTTGTTTAATTATTCAAAAGTCATTTAAGTTCTCAAGATCACATCTTTCTAAAGTACTTTTTTCATACTAGTAGCGCACTCTCCAAAACAAGTTCAGCAGCCAGTGCAGAATTCCCAGCTCGCCGTAGACCACTGGAGCTAAAAGGACTGCGTGAGTACCCAGCCAAGCAAAATACAAAGATTCTTGCTGGACAAACCATTCCTCAAATCCCTCCTGAATTTCTCATTGAAGTAAAAATAGAAAAACTCGATTTGGACGACTCGGAAGAGCACGACAGTGATAGTGATTCAAGTGATGACGACTCCAGTAAAAGCCACACCACGTCCCTCACTCAAGATTCCGATTACATTACCCGGTCCTATTTAAATTCTGCACAATTTGCAGCCACCTTCTGTAGTGAATTTAATTTAATAGGTAACGAACTTGGGATTGAAAAGTCATTCATTAATCAAGCTCAAGTCCTTGGAGCTACCATTCGTTGTTCAGTTACTCAAGAATCCCAAAATGAGCAATTCGACAATTACAAAGTTCTCTACACATTCACCCCTACAATCAACAGTAAGCATTGGGCAGTCACCTCCGAACTTTGGTTCAAACGCAGACTACTCACCATCACTGAGTCCTCACAAAGCTCTGAAGACGAGCTTTGGTTAAACCGAGATCAAGTAGAAAATGTTGTAAGCTACGGCTGTAATTTAATCCCGCAAGGTTATCGATCCATGGAATTTATCAATATACATCAGTCCATGGAGTGGCAACTCAATTTTTGTCAAGCTGAAAACTATCTGCTCAACACTTTCAAAAATGTCCATTGGAGAACATACATTTTTTCTTCGATTATATTTCGCGCATTTATTGCTCCCTTGGGACCAAAAGGTCTCGGCCTTGAACATATTCGCAACATCATCTACAAAATGTGTGAAGAGGATTTTCTATTTTGGAATGATGAGCAGCCAGGTGTTCTTTTGCGAAAGGTTTTGGACCGACTCTATGATAGTCTTGGGAAACGACATCTACCAAACTTTTTTTTGGACAACTATAACATGCTGAAAAGCAGTGCACCCGAGAATAATCTACTCGTACAACATGTTCTCAAGCGAATTCGTGGAAACTTAGTCACTTACTGTATTCACAGCTTTAGAAATTTAACCTGTTTGCAAGAATCTTCAAAATTTTATCCAATGGCGGATTTCAAACAATTGTATAAACTAATCACAAGCGCAGATAAGGACCTACTTTTTATCGTAAGTGTATAAGTTGTAATTATAATTACGCATTTAAGGATGTTATGAAAGCTAGTCTTAGATGCACTGATTATTTACTATTATTGTTTAGAATGCAATATTTTGTATCTAACAGCTAAACCCACATTTGAGCCCTGGTGAAGAACTAAGTATTGATTCTAATAATAACGACAGTCAAACCAAGAAGGACAAAAAGAAGAGGTCGAAGTCAAGCGCGCCAATCGATTTCGAGAACGATCAAGTAAATTAATTGGAAAAATTGATTACGAACTCTACTTTTATTTACTTTACCAGCAGAGTACACTACAATCTACAGTACCTATAATTAGTTGTAATTTTAAATGCTTTCACTTTTATTGCGCAACTGTATATCGTCGTTGAATTTCCAAAATATGTTAAGTGCATTACGCCCCGTGTTGAGCATGGTGAATGCTTAGCGTATATAGCATTAGCATTCTGCTTAGGAGGCCTAATGCACTTAAAATATTTTGGAGCGTCAATGACGATACGTAGGTACCTACCTTCTTTTGTTATTTATACTGTTTTCTGTCTGTGCCCCTGTAGATGCACCAGAGAATAATGGATAAGTATACATCGAATAACGACGAGAATGATAGGACCCGAATACAACGGCGTAAAAAGTATGAGAAGATGCTAAGACAAAGAAATAAACATAGAGAAGAGCAAAGAGAAAAGAGAATGGCAGACGCCGCAATCAAGAATATCATTCCACAATTGGAGAAAAGAAAATCAATTGATTTAGACAAACACCCTGTTAGCTCGTATACAAATTTGAGAACTGCGATGATCGTACAATTTTACGTAGAACATTTTTTGCAAATGGCTACAAAGGCCTTGGAATTCGAAGCCTTTTCTCTGGCAACAATGTATACGCTACATGTGGAAAACCTGTGTAAACTAATGAATGGTATGGACTTAGAAGCGACACCAATTGACAAAGGAAAAGTAATGGAATACACGGTAAGCTTAATTTAAAATATTTTCGCACAATTACATCTGCACCAAAGATGACTAACACAAAATAAAGTCGCGATCATCAGTTTTCACTTTAACCACTAATCACATAAAAGGTGAGAAATAATAAGGGAAAAGATGCATTGTAAATGCCACTTCCGCATTTTTAAATTTTGTCAGAGGTATAACTCTCCGGACTCCGGAGGAATATTTACAATTGTATAATTTGAAAAGTACCACGACATTTACAATCCTTCGGGTCACCCTCCCCAAATTTAGCGGTAGCGATACTATACACTTTTTAAGTTCAACTACCGTGACTGCTGTAGTGGCAGCTATTGCAATAGTAGCTGCGGAAGCAATAGAATGATTATACTAATCTAAATAATCAACCATTTATTTGTTTCCGTAACAGACTAGGGCGCAAACCTTAAAACTGGAAATCGGTCCGAATTTGGCCCATTACGTAAATTCCAAATTACCATCTTTAGATCTTCCTGATGGATCCTCAACTACTATACTCAATTTGAACCCACACTCAAGCACCAATAACAATCTCAAAGAAAATTTCATTATGAACCGTAAACTCCCTACACCACCACCCCAACCTGCTCAAGTTCAAAAGAGTCCTTCTAGAACGTCGTCCATGAGAATTAACACTGCTGGGGTCGGTAGCAGCTTACTTCATTTCCCCAAAGAAAATCAAGCGTATTCATATAAAAACTTAGGATCCCCAATTCATGAAGATTTCGAACTTCCATCAGAAGACCTCCTGACAAGACCGCGACGCCAAAACATTAAATATATTTCCCAGGATTTACAACGAGGTTTTATTCCCAGTGAAACTCGCTTTCCTCGTGCTAGTTTCAAGACCCGTCCTCAACCTCAAATGCAGCAAAATGTGCCTAAACGGGTATAGTGTCAGTATTTATGGTTCGTTCGGGAATTCTACTGAGCTCCCTCTGAGTTAGATTTTACCATCCTTAGACACAACCGAAACGCATAAGGAAAAGTGTCGATTTGGTTTGCATGCATGATACGTGTAAGAACAAAGTAGTCACGCTTTGCATAACACTCATTACATTAAAAAGTCAGACGATTATAAAAACCTTCTGAATAAATATATAGGTAGATCGTAATGTCATTGATGATACAGAGCTTGCAAATAATTATTAATTATATTTAAATAGAAAGTTTACGGTGCAAAATATTCTTAGTGTAATTGTTGAGCTTATTTATTCGGTATGAAAGTATAAAGGAACGTGCAAATTATTGTCAAAAGAATTCACTTACCGCAATACCATGTTCCATGTAAAAGTCAGCAGTTCCCATACTGCCGTACAATTTGAATCCCATTCTTTGCAGAGTAGCCACACATTGTTCAAGTTCCGCTTTATGCTACCCGCAAAAACGTAAATAGTTACATATTATATAATATCATGTGAAAACAAATCTGTACAAATTGCGAAGAACGTTTTTGATTATCAAATGAAAATAATATATAAAATAAATATTCAAACAACTACATACCTTGTACGTGCCTACAGATAATAGGATAGACTTTTGTGGAATTAAAAAGCCTGTGCTAATCATTGCTTTTAGATAAGCCTCATATCGATTCTCTCCAAAGCAAGCGACTTCTCCAGTAGACGCCATTTCAACTCCCAACATGACATCCGCACCTGAAAATTTTAAAAGTGAACACGTATAATTATGTATTTTTAAAAACTAAATCCATGCGGACTAATAAATGCGAGGAATGAAAAGCTTCACGAACTTACGTACCTGCCAAGCGAGAGAAAGAAAACTGAGGAACTTTGACCCCAACACGACCGCATCCGTTCATAACATCGATGGGATCCACCTTCTCCCTTACAATAACCCTCGTTGCTGTGGCAACAAAGTCATAGTCCAGTGTTTTGGATACAAATGGAAAGGAGCGTGACACTCGAACATTGCATTCGATTACGGATAATTCGTTATCCTGCATTTTTACATTAGACAATTGCATAAACCTTATAAATCCAAACGCCTAAGAAATTATTAAATGGAAAATAAAACCATACTTTTGCAATGAGCTGCATGTTGAAAGGTCCGGTAACTTGCAAGGATTTTGCAATTGCGTGACAAATGGACTTTATTTTAGTAACTGTTTCTGGATTCAAATCTTGTGGTGGTGTCACTAAAGTCGCATCTCCAGAATGAACACCAGCATTTTCCACATGCTCTGAAACTGCCATACAAATAATCTCTCCCTCTGAAGCAACGGCATCAACATCAATTTCCTAAAAACAAAATAATTATTTTGAATAATCATCTCAAACTATGGGCGCTTATAATTAGTTGTTTATTAACTAATAGTTTTCAGTTAAATCGACGTAGGCCATATTACAAAAACAAATAAGCTAACCTTTGCTTCTGTAATGAATTTAGAAATCACTACGGGACGATCTTTGTTCAGAACGCTGCATGACTTTAAATACTTCTGTAAGTCTGAAATGGAGTGACAAATTTTCATGGCAGCCCCGCTCAGGACATATGAGGGACGTACTAGACACGGAAATCCAACCTCCACGCTAAAATTTATAGCTGATTCCAAACTAGTCAATTCTTTCCATCTTTAAACCAAATAAGGAAAGTAATAGCGCATTAATCATAACTATCTGCTGTGGTAGGTATAATTCATACTAAACTAAAAATACGATAAATCACATTTAAATTACAGTTTATTTAGCAAGTATTTTACCTGGGTTGGGAGATTCCTATTTGATCAAGCATTCGAGAGAACTTGAAACGATTTTCAGCTTTGTCAATACATTCAGGAGAGGTTCCCAAAATAGTTGCATTCTGATGATATAGATCCATTGCAATATTATTTGGAAGTTGTCCACCCATGCTGAGAATAACACCTTCGGGATTCTCCAAGTTGTAGATATTCATTACCACCTTCATGTATGTAATTATATCATTAAATTTTTAATCTGAGTCTCACAATTAAAATAAATAAAAAATGAAATTTATGAAAACATTAATAACCTCAAAAGACATTTCATCAAAATACAGACGATCGCATTCGTCATAATCTGTACTGACTGTTTCTGGGTTGTAATTCACCATAATTGTCTTTTTATCTAATTTGCGAAGCTCTCGAATGCAACCCACAGCGCACCAATCGAATTCTACGGAACTTCCAATTCTATATACTCCAGAGCCTGTAATTGGCAAAAGAAAAGATGCAATTGAAAATTGAGACACTTACTGACTAGAATTTCACAGCATTGCATTTTTTATCAACCAGGAGAACTTGTTCCTTGAATTAAAACAAATTCAACCTTACCTATGACCATGATATGACCTCCAGGAAACATAATGTCATGTTGTTCAGCATTGTAGGTTAAATACAAGTAATTAGTGGAAGCAGGCCATTCAGCTGCAACCGTGTCAATTTGCTTGACAAAAGGATGAATATCTGTATAAAAAAACAAAACAAAAGTTGTAGCTTCACACTCCATAAAAACCTATTACACAACATACCAACATACATAAGATTGGCAGACAGTGATAGAGATAAAATTGGTGACACCACCATACGAGAAGTAAATACTTCAAATGTACGTACTAAAATTCTCTCGGATGTTTCTTACTGCCAACTCTGTGCTTTTGACACATGTGGCAATCTGCTTGTCAGAAAATCCTAATTGTTTCGCCTTCAGAATCATTTCCTGTTGCTGGTGCAATTGATCCGTTGATAGTTGCTCAAGGCTAAGTTGAAACTGAATAATGTTTTGCATCTTCTTCAAAAACCAACGATCTATTTTTGTTAGTTGAAACAACTTTTCTATGCTATAGCCAGCTTTCAATGCAGCAGCCAAAACTAACATTCTTTGATCAGTAGGACACTCTAGCTCCTGAAAATGTGATTAGAAAATTATATCACCATAATATAACGCACAATTATTACTATTTCATCAACTTAAAAAAATAGAATCCAGAAGTTTCAGCGTTTAATTCTAACACTAGTACCTCGTCGCTAACAGCCTTTATATTTGGGTCAAATCCCAATACGTTCTCATCTGTCATTCTCAAAGCTTTCTGAAAGGTCTCTTCGAATTTTCGACCAATAGCCATCACTTCCCCAACACTCTTCATTGAGCTTCCAATCTAGAAAAAATGATCAATTTGAAGGTTTAAAAACCATTTAAAACTGACCTTCGAATTTAATACTTTATAGCTTTGTACTTAACGTTTTACCTTCGTACTAACTCCGGAGAACTTCCTAAAATCCCAATGTGGGACTTTGACTACGCAGTAGTCCAAACTTGGCTCAAAGCAAGCTGTGGTTTTTCCAGTAACTGAATTTTTAAGCTCTACTAAAGATTTACCCAAAGAGAGTTTTGCTGCTACATACGCGAGGGGATATCCTGTCGCTTTACTAGCAAGTGCCGAGCTCCTTGACAGTCTTGCATTAACCTAATAGAAAGTAAATGTTATTAATGACCTAGCTAAATACGAGGATCCACTGAAATTATCTTAACATTTAAATTTTTAATAAACATTTTCTTAATTACAAAGAATACCTCTATGATGTAATACTGTTGGGAATTGGGGTTTAATGCATACTGAATGTTACATTCTCCGACAACATCCAAGTGTCGGATTACTTTCAATGCCGTAGTTCTTAGCATAAAATACTCTGTATTGCTTAAAGTCTGACTTGGAGCGACTACAATTGACTCTCCCGTATGAATGCCAAGGGGGTCAACGTTTTCCATGTTACAAACCTAGACAAAGAAAGCGGTTAATTCATACATTCGTTTATGATTTAGATGAAGATGGTAAAACCAGTTATTAAACAAATAATTAACCGTAGAAAATTTACAACTTACAGTAACACAATTATTATAGGCATCTCTCACAACTTCGTACTCAACTTCTTTCCATCCTTTCAACGACTTGTCAATGATGAGTTGGTTTGAACCGGCTAGTGCTGTTGTTGCTAAGCTCTTAAGCTCATCCTTGTTACTGGCGAATCCCGAGCCTAATCCACCCAGACAGTAGGCCGCACGAGCTAACACCGGGTAACCTAATGTTTCTGCAGCTTCTAGCGCCTACGGTATAATGTGGTTTAACAAGGTTGTTGTGAGTAATGCTACATTATGGCGACTTACGATAATATACTGTAGTCATGCTCGTATCAATTTCAAAATTCTGTTGTCAGTACCTCATCAACTGTAGAGGCGATATAGCTCGGAGCAACTTTTTCATTAATTTCAGCTATTTTCTCTGCAAAAAGCTTCCGATCCTCTGAAACTATAATGGAATTGATTGATGTCCCCAAAACTCTTACATTATACTTTTCAAATACACCCCTCTTGTCTAATTCGATTCCACAATTGAGCGCAGTTTGTCCTCCAAACGTAAGTAAAACGCCATCCGGTCGTTCAGATTTTATTACCTAGTGATAATAGATAATATTAGTGTTACTTTCATTCTGAACATTCCCAGTTCTTGTCTCACACAATTAAAGCTCCAAGCAATCCCATGCTCATACAGTTCTATTTCCAATTTCCACGAATTCATGTAAAACTTACTTGCTCAACATAATCCGGAGTGATGGGTAGAAAGTAAACCTTATCAGCAAGCCCTTTGGATGTTTGTACAGTTGCGATATTGGGATTAATTAAAACGGTGCTAATTTTCTCCTCCTTCAGTGCTTTAATGGCTTGTGAACCTGAGTAGTCAAATTCCCCTGCCTGTCCAATAGACAACCCCCCAGAACCTAATATAAGAACTTTGTTGGGAATTTGCTTTCTTTTCTCAATTAATTCTGGCCTCGGAGAAGAAAGTTTAATGTGTGACGTGATCATTTCTCCCACTGGGGTTTTTATGTCAGTTTTATTATTCCTTGCAAGTTGTAAAAAGATATCGAATAGGAATTCCAAATCTTCAGGTCCAGCTGTATGTTCTGGATGAAACTGAACACTAAAACAAATACGATGCCAATATTTTATTAGCGTAAGTAATGGGGAAAAAAATAAATACGACACACGAGTAAAATTTATACCTGAAAAATGGGAGAGTGGAATGCACAATTCCTTCATTCGTCCCATCATTAGCATTTGTAAATAAAGGTAGCCAGCCACTTGGCAATGTATCAGCATCAACAGCAAACCCGTGGTTCTGCGATGTAATAAAGCACCTTCCCGTTCCTTCATGAATACAAGGCTGATTGTGCCCGCGATGGCCAAACCTTAAAAATGAATACATGCATTACACAATGAGTCGGAGTATCCTTCAATACAATTGTTCCCAACAAGAAAATAATCCAAAGGAAAAATATTCCAGCTTTGTCAAGTTTTACTAGCTTACTTCATTTTAAATGTGTCGCATCCTGCGGCACAAGACAAAAGCTGATGGCCAAGACAAATACCAAAAATTGGCTTTGGATTCGGAGCATTAACGATCTGTCTGATGTTCTCAATAGTTTCTCTACACATCTGTGGATCTCCGGGGCCATTACTTATAAAAATTGCATCATAATTCTTGCTATTGAATTCGTGATTCCAAGGTACAACTTCCACACACGCCCCGAGCTTCAGTAAACATCTAAGCTGATTAAGCTTCAGTCCACAGTCTACGACGCAGATTTTTGGTGACCCCGAGCGATTGTAAACAACAGATTCCTACGTTGCCATTTAAAACAAAAAATCAACCCGCAAGAATTATTATCATTCCAATTCTAATTTGCTACATTGAAGCATTACAGCATACTTAATTACTTCTTTGTTCAAAAGCCAAGATCAAGACCTGAGCTGAACATGACAAGGCATTATCATAATGTGCAATGCATAACTTACCGCCACTACTTAAAATGTCTGAACCTCAAGAAAGAAACTTGCTAAAAATACTGAAATACTAAAAATACGCTAAGAACGATGATGATGCGCACCGCCTTGGAACTGAATGAATAAAAGATTCCTTGACATTACATTACACAATGCAATAGGCAATAATTGTACCTAATTTTACTTCTACTATTGTATAGTTCTGCATATAATAGTAGCTTCCTTAACATTGCCCACGAAAAAAACTAGTCCAAGGGAAAGAATGGGAAGGAAGAAGATGCTGTACGTGACTGTGACTTACTTTATGTGACACTGCCTGAACAAGGTTGGTAAGGTTAGGGTCCTTGAAAGGCAGATCATCATTGCTGCCATCGACAACAATCTTTCCAAGTGACGTTCCTTTGTTTCTTATATGCTTCGTAAGCTGCCGGGTATCAATGCCATATATACCGGGTATATTCTGCTTACGCATCCATTCCGATATGTCCGTGGATGAGTTCCAGTGGCTGGGAAAATCACACACTTCGCCGCACACAAGGGCAGAGGCCCATATATTCCGAGATTCGAAATATCTACGGAGACACAAATATATCCGCACCCTCATTGCAATTATAAGACATGCTGCAAGATTATCATAAAATGCAACTTTGCCAAACCAAATTCTATCGCGACGTGGTTTTGGCAATCATTTATATTACTGCCATATATTATATCCGCGTCTATGTATATGAATTCTACTTTAACATCAAGCCACTCAAGTCAGATGCCAGCATATAATCTCACCTAAAAAATCCATATTCATCCTTTTCTTCATCGGGGATACCATAGTTGCCTATCAGAGGATACGTGAGTACCAAAATTTGGCCAAAGTAGGAAGGATCCGTCATTGACTCCGCATAACCCACCATACCAGTTTGGAATACTAGAAAATTTCAGTGTCAACAGGTAATTAATGTTAATAATGGTAATAATTCTCTTTTTCACTAAAAAGAATGATACTAATTCAACTACGAAACACTATTTCGCAAGCACATTATACTGTGACGGCACAGTTCATTCCAACAGTTGACAAATGAGCAAAATTTATTTCCAATTTCCGAAGTCTATGAAGTCATATAAATCAAATTAATTTCGGAATTCGAGAATGGGGCAAAGAGGACTTCAAAATGGATCAGGGTTCCTTTCTCCTTAATACATCCTTCTTAGTCACTCCGTTGATATACACAAAGAAAAAATAAAGTGTATCAAGAACATTGGAAATCACTTTCCCATTCGTTTACGTAGGTAGCAACAGCAAACATTCAGTGCATTTTCTTGAAACTTTCAAATCAACAACAGCGTAGGATACAGATAGTAGGAATGCACATTCGACATAAACTGAACGCCATTCACTTTAAATTCATAAGTAACGATTTACATATACAATACTATGTATCCATGATTGCATAATATTAATGTAGTGCCAAATGAATGAAAGTTGTAGATTTCTCACGCGTATGAATATGTTATGACTATATATAATTATACACAATTATAGGAAATCATACAAAACTACCAATGCGTCAGATTGTGCAACAGTAAGACCAGAGCAAGAATTCCTTTCACTTACCAACTTCCCCCGACACCGAATTCAGAGCCCCAAAAATAATTCCCGGGAACTCAGTCCCATCCTCCAGAACTAGTTTGCCCCGTCTTTCGTTGGAAGCTCCTGGATTGGATGATGGAAGTGCGTAGCAAACCATTTTCTTGTCTTTTGAACGCACACAATCCTCCCTGTAATTAGTCAAATTGACCTTGGCTGGTAAAACAATGTATAATTCAATCAGAGCTCAGGAGCAATGCCAGTAGTAGTATTTTAGAAACTATCGCAGAAGTTTGACTTCTATGTCCCTTTCTTGCTGCTCTAAGCTTTGTGTCCTGACTACTGCACAGATCTGGAAAAGGACTGAAATCAATCAAACAAAGCAAAGTCGGAAAATGAAATGATGGGGTTCACGCGTCTCGATTCTGCTTTTATCAATTTAACATTTACACCCGCACATCACACGGGTCGCTCAGTGTTATTTTTTCCAGCAGTCCAGACGAGACATGAGACATGTTTTATTTCTTCTCAGGATGAGCATAACAGGCTAATCAAATGGAAAAGACCAAAGGTTAAGTTCAAGTTAGAAGAGATCACAGTAGTCAAAGGATAATGTTAGCTACCAACGTGGCATGCAGGCATGAATAATTATAGAAGGGTGGATTCAGAGATACCCTCTTTCTCATTCGACGACGACAAATGAGATTGACTATGTATTTACTACCCACCCGTACCAGTTGAGCCTAATCACCAGAAATATAACTCTTACTGGCAATAATACGCATTAGATATTACAGAATTACGCTTAAGTGCAACGTACAAAGGAAGTTTGTGGTCGTGGACTCTCATATTTCATATTTCACAATTACAGATACATACAATAAACCCCTAGTACAACCGGAGCGCAGACACAGACCAACAGCAAGTATAACCCTCACGGAAAATATTCAACACAATACTAATTTTTATATTTTAATTCAGCTGTCGCTAATGTTTATAATGCAAGCTAATCGTGTTTAGTTCTTCCAGCTTTTACTACATTCGTGCAACAAAACAAGTACGTGCTTTATTCAATAATTCAACCATTCATAATTATAATTTCTTAAATGATGCCAGTAGTTTTGCTAGACGAAAACCCGAGGAATCAAATCTATTTAAGTTAATGCATGCAATTAATTCCATACAAATTTAATAATCACTGGCGCTACCCGACTCTGACATGTAGTCTGATGGTATCCTTACCCTTCCCACGAATATCAAATGATATCATCGAATCAAGTAAATGCTCGAACTATGTAGGTACGTAGAAATGTATTGCAATTATTAAAAGTTAAAGGCGTACACAGTGTCACAGGATAAAATGGTATATACGCATATAATTATATGTAGGTGCCTACAGGTATATACATATATTCCTTTTCACTGCACAGTATTTGATAACTAAATACATGATTTCATTCACCACGAATCGAACCTTCTAATTCATAATTTACTAAACATCAGCTCATAATGAACCCTTTGTCTTTAAAATTATATCAGTCACCGATTTACTGCTGACAATCGTAATCACATTACATCTTACTACTTTCTGCACGACCAACGAATATAAAACCCAGCTAGTATTTCTAACACACGTGAATAAATAAAAAATGAATCTTTGCACTCGGTGCTGAGCCGGCAGGGTCCAAACATTAATGGAAAGCTACTCCACAAAACTCAAAGAATCAATACACGTAATTATGTATATACATGATCATCAAGCTGGATCTGGCAAACTAAAAAATTATTTAACGTATATGTAACTGTAAACTGTTGACGTTTAAAGTGCAAAAACACTTAGAAGTGATGTTCCTATGCACACGCATACAATAATAGTAGCATAATTGAAATACTACTACGAAGCAATAGAGACGAAAGTTAGGAGCTCTGTGTTTTTATGAATCATTTTAATGTTTTATTATCTGTTTTCCTGAAGTGAATTTTTTGAATTTTAAATCCTTCTCTTTGGACTCCGATTCGACTCACGCTAACTAATTGCATGGTACTCATAACGATGAAAATACAAAGTTCCTAACCCAATATAATGGCCACTGGCCGACAACACATGGACATGAGTATATTCAAAACCATGGCTTACCTTTCCTCAGCTATAGCTCCGTATTCTTTAATTTCTTGTAATTATCAGATAGTAATTAGCTTTTCAACATCCAGTGATATGATAACAAAAAAACCGTTTTCAAACTCTGGTGAAATGTTGTTTTCAAACGTTTGTATAAATCGACGGAATTTTTGTAATATAAACCAAAGTTAGAAACCCTAATAAACAAGATTAGTAGTCAAATAGAAAAAAGTTCCGAGAAATGAATACGGTTATATCAAAGAGTTGTGTGGCTCAAAAATATAGAAATCAGCCTCATTAACTTTTATTGCAAAATTCACACTCGCAGGCGAATTCCTAGAATATACAACAAGGAAAATATATGGATCAGTTCGCTTCAGTAGTGAGTGAACCAAAAAAGGGATGCACTAGATAGAATTTTGTAACATTTCAAAAAAAGATGGCAAAATAGCAGTGCTGAAAAATAAACAGCTAATATAATAATAAATATTCAAAACCGTCAAAATCTTCAAGCAGGTCAATATGTCATGAACAATGTCAAGATCTGAACAAAAAAATTTCACAAAAAAGTTAACAGAAAAACCAAAACTTTACAAATAACGTAAATCTCAACCGTCAGTTTTAAAGGACGAAATACCACTGTAACTAACAGATTACACTTATCAACTGCCGAATGACGGCCCGAGTTTTCTAGGGAAGGGACAGAAAAATATATGAACAATGAATTATGAACGCTTCACAGGTAACTCAATATTATCTACTACATATAATTACGTGCACCTTAAGTCAGCCTTCAATCAATCCTATTTTCAAGCGTACCTGATCCTAATGCTGAATACAGTATTATATGCATGGTGTGATGCTGATGAAAATGAAAATGTATACAAACATATATATATGTAGTTATGCGATCCTTAAAAACAGCGTAGAAGTAAGACAAACCTTCACAAAGGAACTTTATTTATTAGTTTCCAAAAACAAAAACAAAAGCCTTAACCGTAACCTTGCAACACGGCAGCCTCGGTCATGGTCATGGTACGGTCGATAGGTCGGTATATATTATAGGTACTTAGTACTTGCTATTATGTTATACCTATGTAATATCACCAGGGGAAAATGTCTATCAGTACTACTACAATAAATTCTTTGGCTCAACCTCAACCCACCCAAAGGGGACTATACTTATCTAAAGCAAGGAAAAGAACTATGAAGCAATAATAATTACATGACCGGTCAAGTTGCGCCAGACAGGAAGGCTACTTCAATTGAATTGGGGAATGGGGTATAATTAATTGTATGTAAAGGTAACTAGGTATGGAATTAAGTATAGTCGTTGACAGGTAGATGACATGGGCTGTCTTGGTTTGGGTCACGATCAGGTTTAGTACCAACTTCCACTAATACCAAAAAAAAGGATGGAAATAAAGTAATTAGGACACAAACAATTACCTAACTATCAACCATGCTTGCTATATATAGCCTTCAATAATTGTAATTGTTTTTGTAGAATGAATGCGTTGGACGAAGAGAAGTTCACGAAGGCCCTTGTTTCTTGTATACCTATATCCCTAAATAAAATAAAATGTTGGGATGGAACTGACGCTGTCAGTTACTATTCAGTATTCAAGAGAGCATAGCTACTTTAATTAAGATTGTAATGAGGAAATATTTAAAGTTTGCTAAATGTGGTGGTACATTTGTAGCAACTACTTTCCCGCTGCCTGGATGAAGGTTTTGCGCAGTTTTGAGTTGATCGTCTAAATGCTTCTACGAGTGCGTCATGCATTGATTCCTCCTCGTTTTCTATCGTAGGCAGCTCTTCTCACAGTTCTCGCACTTCTCTCCGTTTCTCAGTTTGCAGTCCGTTCAATTTTTTTCAGACTTTTCAGCCTCAGGTCTGCCTGTCTTCTCACATCTTTGGTGCTGTAAACAACTGAACACGAGCCGCTTTGGTTTCGGAGAAATATATAAATTGTCTCGGTACGGTGCCGAACAACTGTAGTTAATAACTGCAACTCTGCAGATCTGCACACGAATATCTTTGAAGATTATTATCACTCCGTCATTATTACGTTGTTTTAATTATTGTTAGGACTGTAGTGTTGTCCTGTCTTGTATACCAACACCAACTGATACCACAACAAACTGATAAACGCTAGAGGATTTTGCAAGTTGCAACAATAGCATTCGCAAATACGTGGACTTTCGTTTACAATCACAATCACTGTAAGAAACAAGTAAATCACAAATACGAATAGCTAGTTGAATAGTTGACAAGTGTAGTGAAGTATCTTAAGGTGTGAGTTGAATTCCAATAAAGCAACAAGGAAAAGATTGAACCAAAATTCCATTATAAATTATATTACAATTTTGTATTAGTCTAGTATTTGCTATTGTCGTTACGAATTTGTAGTGTTTCGTGGAAAGTTATATTGACTGCATTGAATTTGAGTTAAATTGAATTGGATTATATTCAGTAATTGAGAGATTCCCCGGGTGGCAATGACTGGGAGCAGGTCAAGTAATGACCATAATGAGCAAAGGACCCCGTGTCAGGATGGTGGAGAGGATTCCGATGATGAGAGTGAAATATTAGAAGAGAGTCCATGTGGACGATGGGCGAAGAGACGTGAAGAGGTAATCATTGTTGATTGTATATCTTTTACTCAAAAATAAAAATTTGCATGAAATTGACTCTAATCGAATTACTGATTGAATGCAGAAAGTTAAAATTATTGAATCTAAGTTGCATTATCGGTTTATCAGTAATCGTATATGGTTTTGAAAGAAGGCGTACACAATACCATCGTAGATTAACCATACGAAGAATTAGGATTTGTTTCGTCTGCAGATATTCAGTATGGTCAATAATTGTTGATTATATTTTAACTCTGACTGTTGCCAAAAAATTAAATGGTAGAAATATGTTACAAAGTAAATTGTGTAGGTATATTGCATATCTTAATGCAGTTTAGGATACAATTCTTAAAAAGGGTAGTTGCGAATGTTGGGTGTATACAATTGTTAATATGGTTTATCGTAAAAAGGTATTGTCTTGTCTGCTATGTCCTTTAAACAGTTGCTGACGAGCAACACTCAACAGTGACTTAAAGTTTTTCTGTCGTATTGTGAATCATGATGTCATACATTTTCAAAATGTATGTAGGGCGCTATGTTTGCACTTTAGAAGCTGAAGAGTGTTCGTTATTTGTCCATTGTAGAATTTTTTGAATCGCAAGAAAGTGAACAGTAGCGGAATCATAGAAGATTTTTGAAGTCTGTAAATTCCACATGGTGATTTTTGTTTACCACACTTTTAGGCTGAACGCCTTTCTATTCAGTAATCATTTCAGTACACTGTTTTTTTTAATCAACCCTCAGTCCCCAGCTCCCCAGCTGTGTTCTGCCAAGCATACTGTTTGAATATGGCGGTTACATTTTTCAAAGAAACAATTCTAAACTTCTAATTACTTCAGTGGTATCTGTCTTCGTTGACAATCGTATTCGTGTAACCGGCAAATGTAAGGATTGAATCAAGGTAGGGAAATTATAATTGTGGCTTCTCGTTTAGTAGATGAGTCACACCGAGATAAAAATTTGTAAAACTTTGATGAGAAAACGAATCTTTCGAATTTGCTCAGCAACTATTGTCAAGTCTTAGTCCGGTGATTGGGAGTCCAGTGGTTATTGTTCCCGTAAATAACATGCAGATTTGCACAAATCGAGTTAAACAAAACTCACAAAAGTGCCTAAATTGATTTAAAATTCCAGTCAGAGGTTTAAAATATCAAATGCTAATTTTAAAAATTAAATAAAAAAGATAGTTTTAAAGCTGTTGTTTTTACGATCAATCGGTACTGGCACTGACTTCTAGAAAAACATTTTCTCCTAAATTATTTCCACTTTTCTTATTTCAGAAGGTAGTTAGACAAATAGTAGTTCTTAGTAAGTTTTATTTTATTTTGCTCTCGGTGTGAATGTGACTTACCTAGGTATCTGCTAAGAATCAAGAACCGCTACAAGTATTTGTTTACCTATTTACCTACCTTGTTCTTATTCCCTGATACAATTCTATAGGAATACAAAACGGGCAACGCTAAAATATATTTTTGCAATAATAACACAAAATAATTATAGCCTGACTTCCGTTTAACGTTTTAACTTATTTTTCTCTCGGCGTGACGAATCTTATAGGGGCGCTATAATTATAATACACCGTCGTATTATGCTATTATATGCGTATATATATATTTATTACTATTCTTGGAGATATACCCCAGAACCATAGTTGCTGTGCAGGCGCTGTGCTGGCCTACTGGCTGTACTTTTGATTTCTTTTAGAATTGATGAAACTTATGTGTAAAATTATAAAAATGTATATATATTTACATTTTTGCAAGTACAATACGTTTAAAGCAACTATACTTATTATACATACATAAAAATGTTTTATTTTGCGAATTATGCCCTCATTTTTCACATAATTTCTGTTTAATTTTTATTTTATACAACACTTCAAGGAAAAAATCAGATCACTTCACTTTTTCCTACGGCTGTGTAAAAAAAATAACATGGTACCTTATAAGAAGTTATATGAAATTTAATTTCTCACAGTTGAGAATATCGTAAGAAGCTCGTAGAAAACAGACTAAAATTTTGTGCCAAAATTTTATTTATTTGATAGATACTAATGGGAAAATGTTCAGGTAGCTGTACTGTTGCTCGGCTTGCCGTCCAATTGCTTGGGAACTTTGGTTCGGAGTTCAATTAAAAATGTCATTCTGCAGTAAATCTAAACATTTTTTTTGAAAGTTGGTGTGAAGATTTGATTTCATTCCTACCTGCTACTGTGACGATTAGGAAATAAAAGGGTTTTGTATTGGCACCTTTCTCGAAACATCGTACTTAAGAAAACAGTGAGTGCCTACGTGCGTCGTTCATGAATATCATGAATAATAATCGTTTTTTGCATCATTTGCATTGTAAAATCGGAACGTAAATAATGCAAAATAAAGCATTGCGTTGCACGTATTTACGGACTTACGAGGAGAGTGTAGTAACTTCGTAGTAGTATTAATTACGAAAATACATAAAAAAAACTGCAGCCAACATTAAAATGAAAAACTAAGTCCAAAACCTTGAAATTGCAATGGAAGCAAGGAAGGAATGAAGTAACCTCGAGAGTTTGGCAATTCGAAGAGCGTGGAAAGTCGAAAGTTTTGCCAGATCAAAGAATAGTCCGCATAGTCGGTAGTCAGTTGTAGAGTTTTGGAAATGAGCCTGCTATAGGAAAAAATATCGTGTTACCCAATAAGGTTTTTGATCTTGAAAAGTTAGGTAAGTCTGGCCTAGCTCCTGACAATTAATACGCAGTAAATTTAGGTTGGTTGCAGTTAAATCTAGTTAGCTAATATGACTATTGATTACTGATATATAGGGGGTAGATTTTAGGCTCGCGTCAGTTCTACTGGTTGGGGTATATTGACCAAGTAATTGGGGCATTAGTAGCCTATCTCGCTACTATTTCAGGTTGTGTTAATAATTTTAATCCGGAATAGTGATCATAAAATGTTAGTATGTTCCTTCGGGTAGATAATGTATTGAAAAATTGCCTTTATTAGTTCCTGGCAATATGTGTAACGCCAGATGCGCTATTAACGTCATGTTGTATTGTTTATTTGTCGTCGATTTTAAGGGACTTGCCCAATACTACTTTACAAAATTTAAATGTGTTATCAGCTTCACCGATTCGTCATTCATATTTTTTATTCTTGTTTTGATACCTCATACAGCCTTGGTCTTGGAATTAGAAGTGTAGCTGTAGTGTGTAAAGAGATGCGACCAACACAGCAACTAAAATTGCAGTTCTTTGTATGTATGTATAGATAGGTGGCTAGTTCCGTAATTTATATTAACGGAGATTGTATCGTTGTTGGAGAGTAGGGAGCCATTCAAAGTGATACGTTCGAGACACAACAACATGCCTTAATTTCATCAACAACATTATGTATAAATAGATAGGCAATATGCATAAAGATTTAGGTATAATTACACAAAAATTCTTATAATCATACGTTTCCTACCTGTTTTAGTTTGACATCAATTATCCATCATAGCTTTTCATGAAACTATAATAGCATTCATAATTTTACACAGTAGATAATTCCAGCTTTCCTAGTAGTTAATTATTGGTTCTGTGTAGGTAGTCTATACATTTCATGCGAAGTACAGGCACAAACTGCTTGAATAATGAAGTATAGGTTGGGCTTGATTTGGCTTGACAACATCACGTTTTGGTATAAATTTATTTTCTACATAATCTAAATTCATAAGCAAGCCCACTTTTATCATCTAATGTGGGTACATCAATAATAAGTATACTACATAGTAAGTATTTTTACGTTGGTTATTCTAGGGCAGTTTTTTGGCAAAGCCTGTCAAATAGTGATGTTGTTCTTGTTGCATTTGAAGATATAAATATGTATTTTATTCTTCTATTCTCATTAGAAAAGTGGTTGGCGCACATTCTTTTCGTTCCTTTATTATATTTCATGCAAAATAGATATCATCATTGTTACAACAAATTCTTATTCCAGCATGGATCGATGCACTGCGAATTTAATATGGTAACTTAATTTTTGCCAAACTTTGTTATTTTATTTGACAAACTCTCTCAGGCTGCAGAATACAGCCTTCTTCATTTTTGTATTAAATTTGATATGTAGGTACATTTTCTGTTCCTTTTAAGTAATATTGTAAACTACAAAAATAAGGCAATTTATGTTTTTTGTATTATTGCTCCTCCCAAGCACGCTTTCGTCTGACTTTTTTGTGTACCTAGCTTGGTTGTCGCCGGCACTGTCGGCAGTCATAGTTAATTAGGTGGGTATATATGCATTACAATCCATCATAAATAAACGTTGTACTTTCCACATATATGTTATATTATGTGTGTGGTATATTTAATTGTTTGTAGTTTGTTCAAATATTTGTTTATCTTGAGTAAACTTAAAAGTATCCATCGAAGTACTAATTCCGATTTTTTCAGCTCCTTGAGACATAATTATTTGTTTTTTTCCTATCTTTTAGAGTTGTTTTGTAGCGCCAGTGCTATATAATATACATAAGAAATAAATGGTATGCAATATTCGTCGTCGAAGGAGCAAAACTTAACACTCTCTGTAAAGCACCATAAAAATACGAAAAAAGATGGTAAGTTTTGCACCTTCAACGAAGATACGTAAGTACACATTTATTTCATGCGCACGCAAGTGGAGTTTAAAGAAGTCTGAATTATTTTGAGGAACTTTGAAGAGGAATGGATGTGCCGAAAACCTAAACCGAAACCGGAAACTTTATAGGCTTTCCACTAGTGCGTCAAACAGTAGACTTTAAAGAAAATGAATTTCCGTTTAGTTTATACTATGAAAAGCTGAGCACGTTTGTTTTTGCTTTTGGTTTGGTAGGATTTTGAGCTTTTGGAAGAGCAAACTGAGGACGAAAGGTTGAGGAAGGACTGACGTTGAAAGTTCATGTTCATAGAGTGGAGTCTGTTGATGAAGGTTTCTTTGATAAGATCGTATGTCAATAAATGCAGCGTGTGCAGAGGTTCAACCTAAGGTGGTCCCTTGATGTATTTACATATGTATCTGCATGATAGGCACTACCACATTGTCTAGATAGTTTTAAGTTAAAAGTATTGAAGTAACCATGATGGGAGGTGTCAAAGAGGTTTCTATTGCAACTAGAGTTCAATCTTCTTTGGTTTTTTGTGCTGTATGTCCTGTTGTCTTCTTTGATGTTCTGTGCCATTACCGTGCCATGCCATGTCATGTCATTATTATGGTTTCGGAGCTGTATGATGCAAGTCGCTTCGGATCTTGCTTGAAAACGATGCAGTGCAATGAGAGATACTCTGCGATGCAGCAGTGTGAATGCAGTCTGGATTTTCATGCTGCACGTTCTGTCTGAGCTGACTAGAGACTAGGGAATCCAATCTCGAGTCCTTTTCGAAATGCCGAGAGCGAGATGTCACCCTCGAGATCCGGACTTTTTCAATACTTTTTCAAAGTAACCTGATCGAGATTTTACCCTAGAGATCTGGACTCTATCAAATCCTTTCTAAAATATCGACATGAAGATCTGACCATGGAGATCTCGTGATTGGATTCCCTACTCGAGACTCAAGACAAGACTTGAGTTGAGATGGCTACAGACGTGGACATGGACACGACTAGAACATGTAAAGGCTTGAGTGAAAATCTGTTATGTTTCACGCTTGTAGTAAGTTGAAATTGCAAACTGTACATTACGAGGACTTTGCTCTCCATGGATGCGATGCTTTGCTAGGCTGTACTATGAGTAAGTGGTTATTTCAAGTCAATGCTCCTTTCTTGATTACATTTTAAATAAATGCACACTCGAACTGTGTTAGTCTTCCTTAGTAGCAGCACAAAGCACAGAATAATTTCTATCTCCATGCAAGACATGACATGACATAGTTCAGCTTGTTGATGTTGATTTGTACTCACACTTGGTGATGACATACATGCACATGCACATGGTGTAGGTATATGTATAATGCGGTATTTGTCTATAACAGACTTACGAGAAGATTTGTATACTTCAAAGTTTAAAATGTAATTAGTAGTACGTAGTTGTAAAAGTACTTAGTTTCCAGTTGCAATGTTTATATGCTGCGGAGAACCGTGAAACGTTTTACAAACTATGAGTAGAATTATTTAATAAGGAATCATTTCACTTATGAAGGAACTACCTGTTCAGCCGGCACTAGTATGAATATATTACTCCGAATATCTATATAGTCTGTATATATTTGCAAGATTCTTCATATACATGGACGCTATGTGCAATGTTTAGAAATACAGAGGATAATTTAGCGTAGTGATAGAGCTGCATTTAAATGAGGCACTACTCAGCGAATGTGTATAAGATGCTGCTGATCTCACTCGCTTCTTTAGTTTTTTCTTTAACAGTATAATTTGAACGGTGTAACAAAAATGTATTTTGTAAGTACATATCGTCGTTGAAGAGGCAAAACGGGACATATCAAATTCGGAAAGTACAAACAAAGCCCCATATTTATAAATTCTTAAAAGCAAAATGAGGCACATCCAAATATTTTGACATGGGTGTGTGGCAATTTTGCTTTTAAGAATTTATGAATATGTCCTGCTTTGCTTTTACTGAGAATTGTATATGCTCCATTGTGTCACTTTCACGACGATGTCTGTTCGAGTTCGAATTCACAGGTCCGACGCCGTGCTGTAGTTTTGTTGGTATAGCAGCCATATACCTTTGCAACACACTAGAATTCTCTTGTCATTTTGTTATTTTGTCGCTATTGATTATAGGTCTGTAGGTTTTGTATTCTTTCAGCGAATGCATGGTGCTTCAAGAAGCATGATGGCTCACCAGAAAGTAATAAGAGTAACGGATGATACAACTATGAAATTGTTGAGATACGCTAACTGCGTAAACTATCTTCTGCTTCTATATTTACTTCTCAGGTTAGGCAATTTTAGTTATTGTAACTTATTTAATTGCTTTAACGATGATTGCAGCAATTAGTACCTAGTAGGGTAGCTGCAACTTTCGTTGAGGAACTTCAAAATGTGACGCACGCTCTCATTTGGGCTATATAGATTGTGATTATTACTGAGCTTATGAATTCGGTGGAAAGAAATGTTACTCATACTTGTAACTTTTCGATTATAACAAATATCATAGGTATATGTAATTAGTTTATGTTGTACGAACAGCTGCCCATTGGGCGCACATATATAGTAGGTATGTGTAATGGTGTTGTTATTGGTATATTTTCATATAATGTATACCGTAAAACTTCTAATAAGAGCCCCGGTTATCAGTGTGATTATTGACGTGTCTTCCCCGCCGTCGTAATGCTTCAGCATAGGATTTGACCAGGCCAAACAAAGAGGCAGGCTATCTTTAAAGAAGCTCTTATTAGACGTTTTACCGTATGTGACTATAATTTTTGGAATTTCAATTGCTTTTTTTCTATGAATAATTAAAATCACTTAAACACATTTGAAAGACTGACTCATTCGTCGGTCTCGTGAGATCAGACCTGAGCAGGTCATGTCAAGTTAATCGTAGCAAAGGAGTCGAAACCAAAGCCAAACAAGCTTGAATCCGCCAACCAGAATTTCTTGTGGATGAGTCAGAATGGTATTCACTAGTATGCATAGTGAATACACATACACTTGTATGTTTAACTTGCCAAGATATTTCTTTCTAACGTGTGTGCATATACATTTAATATTGGAAGCGTGAGGTAACTGCTGTATTTTAAATATCCGGGTATTTTATTTCTTCCTCTATGTGTTTGTAGATTGGGTAGGAAGCACATAGTACTATACAATGCAAGGAGCCCAGTATTTTAGGGAAAATACGAAATTAATCGATTATAACGGGTATAACATAAATACTGTCTAACTCGAGCTATGGTAGTCATAGAATTGTGTAACAATTACCATTGTAGTTAATGTGATGCATGTCTGGTGCATAGTTTTACTTTTTATTAAAGAAGCATCATGTCGAGGATGAAGGCGTGGGCGTTATTTGTAGATTAGTGCAGGCTGATTAGTAGGGCGCAGTGTTGTTTTATGCCAGCTTTCATCATACTTTACGTTTATACGTAGCAGTCGATGTTTGGACAGATGCAGAAGTATAAGCAGCTATTCTACCGAGCGGTCCGTGTCTCGTGACGAGAGTGATAGTCGAGTTGCTAAATTTGCTCCCTCGTTGCGAATTGTGAACCGTATGCCGTATGGTGTGGTGACGATTACTGATTGACTGTCCTAGTGTGACTTGGCTTGACTTGACTTAACTTCTTCGCTTTATTGGTCTGGTCTGGAGTTGCTTGGAGTTGCTAGCAGGGAAATAAACAAATTAAAACTCCTGATATCTCAGCAGTTGTACTTTTCAACTTGTCATTTATGAGTCAGTGGAGAACCATTCCATAGATACGAAATGCTAGATGATATTATTAGGATACTTTGTTCTGTATCTGCACTGAATGAGGAGTAGGTACGCGTCACATCGTGTCGTGTACAATATTCTTTGTATAATTTATCTAAGTACTCAGCCGTTGCTTCGCCGGGAGAGTGAGCAGAAAGAGTATGAATGACATGCCGGTTAAAATTTTCCATTGGTGTAAAGTTAATGCTTTGGACGTTTAGAGACTGTTTGAGTTGTATGTTCAGTGTTTTTTACTTGGATAGGTTAGTGCAATGCTCTACACTTGTGGTTATGATACATACATATTGTTACAGGTCCTAACAGGCTGTAGTTGTAACTTCAGTTTTTCAGTTATTATTTGCTTGTGTACTAGAAGTGATGGAAATTACATATATTGTTGATGTACTGTAGTTGCAAAAAATTAAAAATACCTACATATTATACTAGTCAGTCCTCCCAACCAGAATCCTCTGTTCCATTTAATTTTATTGCAACTAGTAAATCACCTTGTTTAATTGTGAGTTCACTTAACTTGACTTCTTGTGATTCTGCCGACTGTTAGTCTCCCTTTCATCATTTCTTGTTTGACGTTTCCAATAAGATGCAATTGATTCTTCTTCTAGCTCTATCGTAACTCATTTAATTTTTATTTACTATTAGCATAGTAATTCATAACAACAACCATAGTAAAAGCCACAGCCACATCAGCCTTGTTCTCTTTCAAATAGCTAGGTCGTGAACTCGTTCTGAACTCATTTTACTATTATCATACGTACCGATGTTACATTACACTTATATTGTCCTGTCCTGCTACGTCCGGACGGAGTTTATTGACAAGCCATCGAACCATTCGTACCCATCCGTGTGCCGTAGTCGTTGCCCCTTCCACGTTTTCCGATAGTCTTACATATATAATTATATACAGTCGGTACAGTGACACTGACTATGAGATACACCCACTGACGATGAGCTTATGTTAACTGGCAATCAGTTTTATGTATTTCCCCTTGACTCTAATCATAGAATGTTCACCATTTACCTACTATATTCTAGATGCATATGTGATCTCAGAATTCCGAAACAAGGAAAATTGACTGCTTCCTTGGAATCAGTTAGTGCTAGTATTTACTCGATCGTGTTTCGTGTTTGAGTGCAAGCTGAAAGTAGGAATACATGCGTAGGTAGTTCTTGTGTTGAGATCGGTGTGATCGTTTGATATGCTGTCAGCTGGAGCTGGAGCAATGAAAACGAAAAGGATCATATTATATTATTATTTGGCTCTAATAGTAACATCCTTGTTGCAAATACCCAAACAAGTTCGTCTGAAACCGGGTTCATGTCACAAATGTAGTATATGTATACCTACGTATGTTTCTGTTTGCGATGAAATGGCCAGGGGACTTGCTTTGATATATTTCGCATGCAGATATTCATTTCCTTCCAAATGGTTTCCAGTTTGAGCAGAAATTTATTGGAAGACTTTTGGACCGAATTGTGAATGTATTTCAGTGTTTCAGTTAATGCCTTCGAACGAATTTGAAATAATTTATTCATTTTCAAATAATATTTTAATTTAGAATCTAGAATTCAAATTTTGGAACATATCTTGTGGTCGAATGCGAACGGAAGAAAATATGATTGGCTCAAGGCTTCGAGCTTATTTACCTTTCGAATGATACACCTCGAGATCTGGTAAATCTGGTGAGCGCACCAAACCTGACGAATTAAATTGAATTTCTCCCATCTCAATTTCGGTAACCTTGGTTTTTGTATTAAATTTTGGTAAAAAAAATAGCTGAGCAGAGGAAGCAATCTAATGTTTACAAATGTTTATGGGAAATTGGACACTTAGCATTGCACATTTACAGTTCCTGGGCGAGAGGTGTACTCTCCCTTTCTACCTCTAATAACATTAATACAGATGAGTTGTATTTGAGGGCTTGTACAATGTGTACTTAATTATATTTTGGTAGTCAGTCATACATGGTAGAAATTTTTGTATTTTTACACTTTAGTCGACTGTACTACATATTTAAGCATATATAGGTAAAGTAAAAGACAAGTGTAAGCGTATGTGATACCTGTTGTTATATGAATAGAATATTACTCCACTGTCATAACCTGTAGGTAGGTGCATTACTCATTGCTAGTAGCATTAATCATATAAAATTGCAAGTGTATACGCTACGAAGTTACCTTCACAAGGTCGCCGACATCCTCCTTCCTTTGCTAATTTATGCCCTGAAGCATCAATCCAGTTTGTATTATGATTTATCATGCACTGAATCATGCAAATGTAGCATGTGTGTCGTGAATATGAATCGCGAATCGCTGTTAAGAAGCATTTGCAAAATTCCTTTGTGATCAGAGGCATGTAATTAGCCAGAGGCATTGTAACCACAGACATTTATAATTCTTTCAGTATCGTAGAGCAAACAAGCTCTAAATATTTGATGGAGAGAATGAAGACATTCTTTAAACTGATTATAATCAGGATCAGGATCATTGATAACTTGCACTTTATTTAAAACTGCATATTTCGTGTTGAAATTAAAGTGCAAGTTTCCGCGACGTGAACGGTGCTTTGGGGTATGAGTTACAAGTTTACAGACGTTCTAGATATATAATTACGTTTTTATAATTATATTCATTGCATACTGGATCGATGCATCCTCAATTATTTTTTGTTGCATTTAAATAGGAGTGAACTCTTGGATGGGTTGGATTTTGTTGGTTGATATCGGGACAGTTCGTATTCATACCTACTAGATTGATTTCTTTAAATCTCACGTAGGTTTGTATTTACTAGGTGGTAACATCTGTTGTAATCTACTACAAGTCGGTTTCAAATTGTTTAACTGGCGATTATCAATGCACATAGGATGTTTTAATTGTGAGATAAGTATGTACATGAGTTTGCTGCTTGATTGCCAATGGCCATATATGTGTCATGACTTCGTTTTCTATGAACAGATCGAACTCTGTGGGGTGAAACCCTAGTACTTGGCAAGGATGTCTGCGTTGAGTTCATGAGGAACATTGTGCATCATACCATGTAGGATTGTAGGAAGATACTTTTACATCAGTATATAATGGACTTTTTTGAACAATTGTGAAGCATATGGATAGTGAGTAATAAATAAAATGAACTCAGTCTACCCTATGTCTGCTATCAATGTCATCCGGTAGCTATCTTGTTTGCTCTTTACTTCCGTCATGAAGTCTGATATTGTTTATGTTCTCGTCCATGCTTTTTGGTTTATTTGTTAGAAATGGCTGTACACGTTAATAATGGAGACTTACTAATCGTAAGTATGTAGGTGCTTTAATATTAAAATAGTGCTAAAAAATTTTGTTTAAATTTTTTCTCATTTCCTTCTCCCTTGAGGCAGATGGTAAGCGATTTGTTTTCTCTATAGTTTAGTACAAGTAGCTATCAATACTTAGTCAATAAAAGCTATAATTGTTTAATTTTTTGGTACACGCAACCGTATTATTTTTGTATAAATAATAGATATGTGCATTTGTGCTGCACTTTAGAATAAGAAGAATGTATACATAGTTAGCTGTATAACTGTTTAATAGACAACATTGCCATTAGTGATATGGCATCAGCTACAGTTGGAAATATTGTATCAGCTGAAAAAATCTGCTTTCAGATTTGGTTCTAACAAGAGACGGTAAATTTCAAATTAAAGCGTTGACCACAGAAGTAATTGCTGCTTCTACTTCTATCGCGATCGCATCCTGAGCCAGAAAAACTTGCGCTCGACAAATTATACTCTGCATACTACCTGTGTTGTGTATGTATTATAGGGATCAAGAGGCGTTGGTCGCTCTGGCCACAATGCTGAACCAAGTTTATGGTTATTTAAAAAAAATAGAAGTTACTTAAATGTGTCTCAGGTTAGGATTCATTATGATTGATTTAAGTTGGAAGTAGAATAAATTATTATTTATTATAATTATATAGACTGTGTGCTGCTCACAATATTATGGGCATTGACATCCGTAGTTTTACTACTTGTCCCTAGCAGTATCTAAGTAGGTGCTTCAACTGTAACTGGTACTGCGATAGGTTGCTCACATCGATTCATTCATGCGAGTTGACGATGAAGCAGCACCTAATTATTGAATTTGATTTCTAGCAAAAAATTGGGTCAGAACATTATAAAGAACAGACGATGTAGGAAATAATAATAATAAGTTGAATGTATGGTGTCACCCCGTTCTGGTCGGGATCCGCACGTGGAGCATGGAAACAAAACACAGGATACGATTGCAGATACTGTACCTTGTGGCTATAGTAGCTTAAGTTTTTCAGTTAGCGTGCATTTATTTATAGCATGAGGAAGAAACGAGGAACTGATCTGATATTTGAGATCGAAAAGCTCGTGAGGACAGTATGCTGCTCTGTAGTGACTAGAGACACATGGTTGTACGTAGCAATGGTTTTTAACCAAATTGATGCGTTTAAGCCTTTACCACCATCAACGTCGATGTAGGAGGGGGTAGGGGTGTCTAACATAGGTAACTATAATACTTAATACTTGTATATGCCTGTAACACAACGCCAGTTGAAAAGTAATCATAATCCGAAAGTACTTACCTATCCTTGTGCACTTGTCATATTTTGTTTAGATAAACCTAAAATCGCGTATCAGGATATCAGTTGTGTTTGTGATAATCTAGATTTTGTTATTACATACTTCATACACTAGATAGTGCAGTATGTAATTAAACTGGCTACAGTTACAATGATGTACATTCATATTATTTCATATGCATGGTTTGGTCGTTGTCGTTGGGTTCGGTGAGAGGAAGTTCATTTGCCGATGTCACAGAATTGTTCATTCGTGTAAAGCATGTGTGGCACACATTTACCTCCTTTACCTTAAGCTAATGCTGCTGCACTAATGTGTAATAACTAGTGTCTACTGCTGGTAATTGGCTCATCTTTAGCCCAAGTTGTACTGTTAAAGCAAGCGTTGGAATCTGGAGTATAATAGGTACATCACTAAATCCCGGGATTAATATTAGCTTGTTTTTTACAAGTGGAAACCAACCGGCGGTTTATGTTGCTTTTATTCGTCGTTTGTATTGGGATGTGCTACTTCATCATAGTAGGCTTCTCGGTCGATGCTGAATCGTAGCTGATGACTGAATTGGATTTTTGGCTTGGCTCTACGGATTAGAAATTAATTGAGTCTAAATAATCGTGTAAGTGGGTTTCTGCGATATTTGTCGCAAGAAATAGGTTCTGCTGATCGGATACGATAAGGAAAGCGAGAATGATAGGAGATAGGACGATGCAATAGTAACTCTGACAAGCGTGAATTTACTTGGGTACAAGGTACATGCAATCAATATTTTTGTTATTTTAACTTTTCCTTACATATTGGTGGAATGAAGCCGATGTTGGCATTGGTGGTGTGGACTGTTGGTTCGTCGTAGTTAGCAATTTTGTTGATATTACGGTGACAGTGCCTGCATAAAAGTAAATCCTTCAAGCTTTCTCTGAAAACTTACATACGTGCCCAGTTGAAATTAACTTCTACTTTCGACATTTTGAAGTCGTAAACTTGGGATCTTGATATCAGTGTACGGCAGCTGGTTGTGTTGTCGTGTATGTGGACTGGAACATTTTGGCTGACTGCAGAATCACTGTCATGTAGGTGAACTTCGCAACATTTTTGAAAAAGATTCATCTAATAGTGAGATAATGAGGCACGTGGCTACATCAAGTTTGAGTTGATGTGATTGGGCTACGATATCCCGATACGGATGTATTGCTTAGATTTTGGCTTAGTTAACAATAGTTTTAGTGGTGATTACGTAGTTAGTGGAAGTAATCATCCACGATTTTGAGACGGCGTTCACACAACATGGCATCGATTGTAGAAGTTTGAGGCGTTTTCAACATTTGAACTGAAGTTCCGATTCTCGTGTCTTGAAGTATTATCTCTGGTCATTTAGTTCGGTTTGGTGCTATGTGGGAATGATTTGGAATGTAGAAGAACAACCCTACGGATGTCACTGACATTGTTATTGATGTTTAGTTTGTACATGCAAACATAGCGTATCGTGAGTAAGGATGCAAAATGGCGCATATCCATATTTGCCTAAAAGCACAGTGGCGCGCATCTCTATTTCAACTTCATATGGCGCCACTTTGCTTTGCTGACGTTGGCAATGTCCAAGGTAGTCTCGGAGTCAGTTACTATGGTCGGAAACTCTAGCTTTTATCCTGTCTCTTTTACAGTGTGGACGTGTGGAATGGAGTCAATGGAGTGACTACGTTTACGTGCACAGTCGAGATGTGGAATAGCGCCATCAAGGATTTAAAATGTGAAATTATTTTATTCTTGATTTTATAACCTCACATTTTGTGTCGGTTTACATGCGCGGACAAAATGTGAAATAAAATAATATCACTTTTTTACAATTTCACATTTAGCAGTAATTTGAGGCTAAACAAATAATAACGAGTTGATTTCAATTAAATCTAGTCTTAGTACATCAGTTTTAGACATTTTTAACTATTTTGGAACGTAATTATTTATAATTACATAATTTAAACACCGATAAATGTTGTGGACTTCTTAATTAATAATTAATGGTAAATTACCAATTTCAAAAGCAAGAAAATAGTAACTATACTCATAATTAAATAACAGAGCTCAAAACTTTGAAATTTTAGTTCTTTAATGATTATGAGCCATGAATTATATTAAAGCAATTAGATTCAATTAATGATAAAATTCGTCTTATATCGATGCATTGCAAGGATAAGGAAATAACTGCGCGACATTTCAAAAAACGTCGTTATTCCACATTTACGCCTCTATTCTACCTCGTGCAAGTAGAACAAGCAATTCCACATTTTATGCCACATTTTGAATATATTGCAGATTCGATTTTATTCCACATTCCGATGTGTTCACATGCACTTCCAATGTGGAATTAAAAAAGTCGAATAGCGCCTGTATTCCACATTTTACTTCACTTCTCGGTGCATGTAAACTAGCGCCGCTTTGCTTTGCTGACGGCAATGTCCTAGGTAGTCTAGTAGTCAGTTACTATGGTCGGAAACTTTAGCTTTTATCCTGTCTCTTTTACAGTGTGGAGTGACTACGTATGTATTTTAATTTAACAGTTTTGTCGTGTACGAAGTGCATGCTGGATTTTCTCCTTTGTTGTATTTTGGTTTCATTTTCATGAATTCATTTCCTTTCATGCTTTTTGTACATAGAAATGTATAGAATGGAAATTTTCTTTTCTTTCGAGACGTTTAGTCTGATATTTTATTGTCTGCGGTATCTGGTCTTGGTAGTCTCAAGCAGTTTTCTTAATGTTCGGATGTTGATAATACTCCCGTTAAAAGTAATGGGTAAGTAAATCAATAGGTTTGGGTCATGTTACTAAAATTTTATTTGTTCGATCGCCTGGCTGTGTTACTCCTGTTCCAGCTCCATTTCCAGCCGTCACACCATAGCACGATCCGAGTTGGCAAAACAAAGGGTAACAAATATTTGCGAGAACTGAAAAGGAAAATAAGTTCAAAAATAGAATGAAATCGAAGGTTGGTTAATTGGACGACTCATACTAGTTTTGGCATTAGCTTACCTGTTCTGATAGAGCTATTCAGCGATGAATAAACGCACTGCATTGTAAAAAATATGCATTCATAAGTTTATCAGCTTGAACGGAAAAACCATTAGATATAATTATAAAACCTGCAGCGATAAGTTGCCTGGCTTGCTTGTATTTCTTTATTGGATATACATACATGTAGGCGCCTAACTTTTTATTCTAGTTCGTAAGCCGTGAGAAAATCATACTTTTTGCGTTAACTTCGGAGACGGTTTATCGTGTAAACTTGTTAAACCGTGGATTGATTTTTGTTATCACTCTAAACATGTACAAAATACGCGAATCATAGCAAGGAGTTCATTGTTCACCAATTGTGATCTCTTAATATAGAAAACTATTTAACCTGTAGATTATTGGCAAAGTCAAAGTCACCTACAGTTACCTACTACCCGTTTTGTCGACTCATTGGAAAGAAATATCGATCGACGAATGAGTCAACGTAGGTGTAGTTTCACGTATCTAATAATTATATACCCATCGCAGCCTTTGCTGAATGGTAGTATGGTAAATGGCAAACGGTTTTGTGATTCATCTGGAATTTCCTCTGGCCCTCCCATGGCAAGGTATACCTCCCATGGCAAGGTATAATATCCTGTGAGTCATTGAAACCGGGTATCAGATATGTAGGTTGGAAGTTTCGATGTGGTGAAAAATTTACACCAAACGTTCCGTCATTGAGATTTGCTTGTTTTTTGATGTACCGTAAAGAGTGTATAAATGATCACCTTACTTTAATTATTTGTATAAATTCTAAAAACTGTGACTATATTTGCGTGTACAGTTGAGTAATGTATTAGTAAGAGATGAGTAAGGACTATCTGAAGGATCAAAAAGGTGGTATTTTGGAGAGTGCGCTTAAGTAGGTTGTTTTTCTGGTGTTCACTTGATTTGTATTAGCATTTTGTTTATGTTGTTGCATAGATGAAGCCGGGATGAATAACAAAATAGCGTTGAAACCAAGCTGGGTGTTTGTATCTAGGTATGACTTTGTCATGGGAAATGTTATTTTGTTGCTTAAAGGTGCGTATAAACATACAAGGAAGTTACGCAAAATAAAATAATGAAAAATGTAGTCAGTATGCCGTGTTTTGTATATTAGTATTCAACAACGATTATTTCGAGGGTTCAACTTCACTGTTATTTCTGGCTCAGAGGAGCTGGAACTTCTTCAACAGTAATTAGATGTATGTGAATGCAATTATATCCTTGGCTCGTTGGTGGTCGTATGTAGGAAGTTCATAAAACTTACCAACGAACCTTTCCAACATGTAACATAACTGATTGTAATAAATGTTTTACACCTGCTTTGGTTGTCACAACCTTTAAGTTGCTTTATCATGACGCACGATTGAGCAGAACGAACATAGAATTTTAGTTAAAACAGAGGCTAACATCGAGGCACTAGTGTTATGATTGGTGGGATTTCATGTAGATTGTGGAAGTACGTAGGTTGGTACCTACTTAATAATGACGCGTGTGTACATCGTTGAAACATGTATTCCAGTAATTAGTGTTCTACATATTAGCGGCCAGCAGCCTACTCTTAAGTTGGATGATCGTTATGTTTTGTTCCATCGAACAGATCATTTTGGAAGTTGAATAAATATAGTTTTTCTGGACATACAGTAGTTCGCATGAAAAATAAATAATTCAAAGTTCATGTGTTTCATATGGCGTAATAATTATATAAATATCTCTGTAATCTTATTTTATGCTTCTTTTGTACTCTGTAGTGCTTAAAACATTTATACCTATGTTCTTCCTTTGGTTTGAATGATACTGCATGTAAGGTACTATTAAAGTATATTTTAAATTTAAGGTTGTATTTGTGTGATGTACACAAATATTTTTCACACAAATATATTTCTTGTAAATATTAGTTGAATCACTAGCGAAAGTCGAGCGTATTCGGATGGGATTTGCCGACCCTAACTCCGGAGTAAGTGCTAATAAGGCGAGCCAATTACTTAACAGCAAATAAAACGAGGGGTATTGGAAAATCGTTAAGTATAAAAGTTGTTGTTTGCGTTTTGTTTGTTACACTGTCTATGCAAATGGTTTTCAAAAGGACAACCATTGGCGATATTGGATGTGTATACAGCACAATGGTTCTTAGAAAGAGTGCTATAAAGAGATTTAAGCTGTAAAACAAAATTGTTTTACATTTGCATTTGATAAAATATAAGCCAATTCCTCCGAGCCAAAAGTTGTTACGGTTTAGCAGTCGCAAATGTTAGCCAGTAGCCATGAGATCCTCACTGCTGTTTTTTGTTTCTGCTTTCCTGTGTTTCTCTGTATACATTGGAGAACATTAGAGACAAGTTGTGTAATTTCTGCATTCGTTATTTGTATCTTTGTCAAGGATTTGCGTAAGATTACTGCATGGGTTGGAATGTTAATCGCTACATTTACTTACGTGAGCGGGTATGAAAAGCATAGAGGAGTTAGTGTGTTATTAGTGTTCTCAAAGTTTGTTTCATTTCCATTTCCGTGCGCAGCTGGTAAACGCAGTGAGAAACGGTTTGAGATTAAATAATAGCTTGTTTTATTTTCGATTCTCTGTTGCCTTTGCTTTTGGCTTTACGTTTGCCTTCCCCTTGGCTATGCCTTTGTACGTATTTGTGGCGGAATGGATACATCATAGAATGGCTTTGGCAGTGAAAACTTGGGGTAGGGTAGGTACTCTAACTTTAGATGCTCTTTTGCTCAAGTTTAAGTGCACTGCAGAATTAAGCAAAGCATAGCATAGCCAGAATTGAAGTCAAAGTCACATGGCCCGCTTTTAGGCAGACTGGATCCTATCCTACCCCTCTTGTAGTTCGTATTTCATATCGTCATCTTATAGGGATACCTTAGGTGTTGTTCTACCTCGGCTGAGTCGGGTTATTGCGTAGACTGAAGACTGTGAACGTAAGCTGAATGCACAAAAGCCTATATGTATGTAGAAAAGGTATTTGAAGTATAGATGCACTGCATCACGTACTAGGTCCAGGTCCAGTGTCGCAAGAAAGAAAATCAATATCCTTTTCAGCGAACGTGCTTTCCCCATAGATTTGAACTTGAAGAATTCTTCCTGAATTCTTTTCGCATTTACAAGCGAGAAAGTTTTACAAAATGTCAATATGATGCAACCGGAGAACTAAGTTTCTGCTTCTGGGCTTAATCTTATTTTTCAAGTTCAGTTTGTACAAGAGCATGAAGTGAAAGACTCTGTTACAATTTAATTACGTCGAGGGTGTATGAGCAGGCCTTTTTAAATTTTCAGCGTATTCACTTATGTACGTTCTCTGGTGTAATTATGTGGATGTAGCAAGCACCTGCTTGTAGGATGGGGAATCCAACTTGCTCCCGTCTTCTGTACGAGTACCAGTGCCAATTGTTATAATTAAATGTTCCCCGGAATTTTCTTTTATATACTTTTATACTGATTTTGATAGCGGTGAAAGTATAAACTTAATGATGATAAGCTTTTTGCATGCTTTACCCTATGCTGTAGAAATATGTGGCGTTCTGAAGTTCATAGTAGTAGAAATAACTCCGTGGTTGTTGTCTGCATTCGAGACTGTCGACGTTCATTGTAACACATATTCTAGTGCTGCTTTCCGTGGTTGTTGACTGTGATGAAATTCAAGGGCAAGAAAGATATTAGTATTTCAAGTTTGCGAAAGTTTTCTGATTCTGGTTATTCCCTGCTAGATAAGTAGTACATAAGTGCATACACTACCAACACCAACTGACGGAGTTGCATATGACCAATATATCTATGTCTTATCCACTATGTGCACTCCCCTCTATCATTGCCACATATGTGAAACGTTCGATGTGATGGTGAATGTTGGTTTTGAATTTAGATGGTTTACATGGAGTAATGCATTTCTTTGATTAATTATAATATTTATGTATGGAATTAGTTTTGGAAGCCAAAGGCAAACCAAAGTTTTCCTTCCTACTTAACCTTCGGGTACATCACAGAGTAAAGCACACTGGCACTAGTAATTACGGCGCGAGCTTGTGTAAAAATAATTTCATTGTCAGAAATGTGCTGCCGTGCAAGGTGAATGTGAATACCGCGGGCACAGGGCATGGATGCAATTACTGGCAGACTGGGAAGTCTAAAAAGGCAGGTACGGAGTTTAAGTTTAAGGATAATTCATAGTTGGCAGCATAGGTTTATTTCACTTAAATATATAAATATAAATACGATTGCAACCTAACCAGTTATGCAGCAGTACATACAGTTTCAGGTTCCAGATATGTAGCTACCATGTGTGCAGTCGGTTGTGATAGCACATCTACGTATAAAGTTCTGCGATAGCTATTTATGTCGTCCCTTCGTTTGTTGTTGAACGTGTAAATTGTATTGTATACAGCTTCCGTAAAATATGAAAACATATTTATAGTTGTAGCTGGTTAAACAATGTAAGTACAGTAGGGTTTTGAAAAGTCTTATTTTAAAGTGACAGTTTTCCAGAACGTACTTACCAGGGTATAAGTACTTTACGTAATTGCTTTGTTTTGTAGCGTTGAAATTGGAAACAGTAGGGTTTTTTTTATATGTTAACGATATAACATAATTACCTACCCAACCTACCCATCTCTGTAACTATTTAAAGACGGCGCAATTCGAATTTTTTTTATTCTGTTATATTATTTTGTATCTACTCCTTTGTAGGTCTAGTATTCAATAAGAATACTTTACCATCACGAATCATAATTTGATTATTTACATTTTGTATTACATTCCAGTTTAATTTCTACTAATTTTTGATAGTCGTATTTGTTTGGCTAGCGCGTCATTTCTATTTCGCGTTTTCTCCAAAGAATGTACTCCGCTCCCTTATTTAGGTTGGTTATCGACTTTGGTACCGCGATGTTTAGGTACGGTTGTTTTCTTTCCTTCCCTGGGATTCTTAGAACTAGATACGTTTTCCACTATGTCAATTGTTCCACCTTTACCTTGAATTGTGTAAAACTCTTTTTTATTGTTGACAATAAAAATAATAAGAATAATAAAGCATCAGTTAATGATTTGCTGCATTAGTTCGTGTCAGTATCTACCTAGGTATATGCTCATAGTAGATAGACCTCAACGTAAATACTAAGTTTATAACAGATTGCTTGTAGTGCTACCTAGTTGGTCTTTTGTTCGCCTCGTTTATACGTAGCTAAACATTTTTAGTTAATTACCTACCTATCTAGTTTAGGTACGTTAAAAGCCGCTGGATAATATCAAAGTTCAAGAATATAGAATGCCTATTGGAATTGGATACACAAGCAACACCGGCTTATGTTACGTACTTGCCACTGTCATTACGTTGTAATTTACTCGTTGTTCCTGGAGCCGACGTAATGAGGATGATGAGTGATATATGATTAGCTTTTCGCGTAGGTTATGAGGTTGTTTTTATGTTGTTCACTGAATGCTAGCAGTCTTTATGAAGAAAAATGGTGCAAGAATTCTGTAGATTAGAAATGCATATGTAGTCAGAAACATAGGTAATAGTACATGTGGGAGCAATGGAAGAGAAACCATTCGTTACGATTTCATTCCATTACATTTGACTTTGCATCAAAGAGAATTGTTACGTAGGTATGTACCCTCTCAGATTCCGATTGACTACTACTCTACGACTATGGCTACAACCTGCGATGCATAAAATGTGACGTGCCAATTAAACAGCACGATGGATGATCGTGCACATGATTTAGATGAAGTAATATTAGATAGTAATTGGAAATTCAGATGAGTGATGGATGCAGACAAAGCGCAGTATCACAGAGTAGAACCTTCGGACGAAGACAAAATGGAATGTTTATTAGCGTTTGACGGCGACGCGTAGGTTGTGTATGCACGATAAGCATGTAATATTCTTGATATCATGTTTCTATAAATTGGGGCTTCAAGCACTCAGGTATGTAGTTTGTGTGATGGCATCCGCATTATAGTTTGCCTTTGAATTTCCAGTTCGAGGTCAACAATGGTTACGATGGGATGGTTATGGTTGGTGACATTTCAAAATCCCGACCAAAGGAGTAGTATTATATAGTATAGGAGTTATTATAAGATGATTTGGTATTAGAGTCATCGTGATGCAGGTCTTGTCTGGCAGCTGCTGATAATATGACTGCATCTGCGTAAACGACAAACCGTTTTGGTTTGTCCATGGTCTACTGGAATAATGATTGAAGTTGGAATTGGAAGGGGATAAGCTGGCACTAATGCAAGCAAAAAGCTGTTTGTAATCAAAGATATCAACGCATTTTGTCATCATTGACGTTGGCGTTTATTTTTCTTACAACTTTATGACGAACACAATCATGATATGGTTAGAAAATTTACTTTCCGAGGTAGTTGCTGTCTTTCTGTTTTGCACCTGTGTAATCATGCTTACATTGATTTAATTGCTATTATTTTTCAGCATAATTATTTTCATAACTTTAATTACTTCTTCCGATGTGGATTCTTTATTTCGTTAGTGCACAGTTTTCGTACGTTGTAAAGAAAGGTAAAGTGAATTATTTAGCCAGGGGATTAAAAAGTGTATTTAATACCAATCATTTTGTATTTAATGTGTCGGGAATCTCGGAAAACTCTGGATGTATAAACTACATATTATTATTTATCTGATGCAGTTCACTTGCAGGCTTGCAGGGGATGAGCAATTTTTCGATTCAAATTGTCTGAAAAATAGGAATAATTTGTGACTTGGTATTGTGCGAGGAAAAGTCTTAGTGCGCCACCTTTGGGTTGCTTTAGAGAGTGAAGACAACACTTAGTTAGTACCAGACAATTCTACTGATGAGCGCTGTGAACTTCAGTTAGTTTTGAATTCTTCGATGTAACATTATAATATGTAGTACCAAATAATATTAATTTTATTAGAGAAAAACAGAAAAAATTTATTAATTCTCGAATATGTTTGGCAATCTAAATAAAAAAATAAAATGCTGCGACCTAATCTAACGATTAGGTACAATTAATATTAACTACACTGTAAAAATTTTTACCCGCCGGATGCTCCCTGGTGCATTCCCAAGATGTACTCAGGAACATATTATGTAGAGCTATATGTATATGTTCCTTGGAGATGCATTCGGGAGCATCCGGTGAGTTAGCATTTTTACGGTGTAGCTAATGTAATTCTAACTAATTAAGAAAAATGAAATGAACCACTGAATAGGTTTTGAACATTGTGAAAGTAATTACCTAGGTGTGTTAAATGCATGATTATTCATTATGCCTAACTGGAAAAACGTGTGAGTAATTTTTAAAGAAATAACACAGGAAAGTTTAAAAAACCTGCTCCTTAATAATAATAGTTTAACGGGATAGAGAGAGAGAACAAAATTTATTCAAAAAATAAATTCACTGACACAAATTCGTGTTTGCCCTTAAGGACACAGTATACTAGTCTATAGTATGTTATAATCAATTAATGGGTTTATACGTTTTTATACTTTAGTATACACTATTTTGTAGTCGAATAATTATAAAATAATTTATAAAATAAATAAAATATAAATAAATAAAAGATTTGAGCATTCCAAAGTAGGTACCCATATTTATTAGGCCCTTCTGGGAGTTAGATATGACCTGAAACTGAAATCTAAAAAGTATCTAAAATTGCTAAAATCACGAGCTTTACAAAAGTTTTAGTAATTAATGAAATGCTTGATTTTTGTTATTATTCCAGGTGGATCAGCGGGATGTTCCGGGAATTGAATGTGCCTACTTGGCCATGGACACGGAGGAAGGCGTGGAAGTTGTTTGGAATGAAGTTCGGTTTTCTGAAAGGAAAAACTTGAAGGCTCAAGAAGAAAAGATCAGTCAAGTCTTTGATAATTTGACCCAACTAGAACATCCCAATATTGTTAAATTTCATAAATACTGGATGGAAACGCAAACAGAAAAGCCTCGAGTAAGTCAAAGCTTTAAACCAAAGTAGAAACTTCGTTGCTTTTACTAATATTATACAAATTATATCCATTTTATTTATTTTAAAAATAATGTATGGTCATGTAATTAAAGTGTTTATGTCAGTTATGTTTTGTTTATGCCAGAATATATATAAACTGTTTTGGGTGTACCATAGTAGTTATCAAGTTAAGCCTGCGGAAATAACTTCCAGGTTCCAGTATATTTATCGACGCATTTTGTAACAAGCGCAAGAAAAAATCTAAAATCCAATGAAGTAAAGTACCTATTAAGTATGAGTATAATGGTGAGAGGGGAAACCTACACAGAAAAGTTTTATCCACTAAGCAAGAGAAACAAATGGAAAATATAGAAGTTAATACATACTGTATTGAAAGATACAAAAGCAAGTTTTTTAATCCATGAATGAATCAAATTATTCTCGTATTGTTTTTGAATTGTTATTAATTTACTAATAGAACTACTAAGATGGGCAGGTAGATACCTATTTGGGTTGTTTAAATACATTAGGTATATCCACACTTTGTTGTGACTCAATTTACGATCATAATTAATTCATTTATTCTAATACTTGATTTCCGCAGAAACTTCTCTTACAACCGTTTTTACAGATTCATGGTTTAGTTATAATGTGGTACAGTATCATTATTTCCGATTATATTTTATGAACACTTAATACAATAAGTTAATATATAGTGCAACTGAGGGGTAGATGAGATGGAGTGGAATTAAAAAATAGTAGTTGTAGTGGGGGCATAATAGTTATTTCGCTGGTTAACCGGTTAGCCGTTAGTGGTGCAAAAATATTTTTGAATTGAGACACCTCTAATGATAAAAACATCGTAGTACATTTTTATAATTTTTTTTAGGTTTTAAAGATTGACAAATATTTTCTGTAACGTCTTTTTAAAGTCGTAGAAAACAAATCCTTCAGTATCTTGCTATACTGCTGTATAACAGGTTTTTATATAAGGTAACACGGGGAATTCGAGCAACTTCTCAAAATGCATCCACAGAAACGAAATAACCCAGCAACAATAATAACTTTCTTAACTCTTAATTAAAACAACTCTTCCAATTTAAATACATACAATCCATACAATACAAATACAATAGATGTACAAACAACGTATTTTTTCGGAGTCTGATTTTGAACAAGTTGTTGTTATAAAAAGGAATAATTTCGGTGTTAAAGAGAGAGAAAGAAACAATTTATTTCACTGTTTCTTCAATAGCAATTGCCACATAGACACAGTAGACCATTAATAAGTTATCCAATATTGTCAATGGTTTTACAGATTATTCTACTTTTTGTTGTTAAAATCTATCTACTATCTAGTCCCTGCTATGATAACATCCATGGCAGTTATAGCAATTATTGCCTTACTTCGTATTTCAGAGTCAAATTTTAATTCAAAAAGTCGAGTAATTGATTATTTTGTTTTTAGTTTGTTTGTTGATTTTACAGACAATTTTTTAGTGTAATTGGTCGATAGATGATATTAAGTCATACAAATGAATCCGTTAGTCGATAGATGTTTTCGTAAAGCTGGAAAAAGTAAATGTGTAATTGTGTAAATGAAAGCTTCAAAGTATTATCCTCCAAACTTGTTAATTTAGTGTTACTATATCCATATCCATTAAGACGCGCGTTTATAATGTGGTATACTAATACTCCAGATATTTAATTGTCTAATTTAGTTGTAGTGTTCGAATTTAAATATACCCTGCATTAATGGATGTATTTGTTTTCTTAGGTTGTGTTCATCACTGAGTATATGTCTTCGGGATCACTAAAGAACTTTTTAAAGAAAACCAAGAAGAATGCAAAAAAGCTTCCCCTCCAAGCTTGGAAGCGATGGTGCACGCAAATATTATCTGCTTTAAGGTACTTATACCATTATTATTTACAGCTTTTCGGCGACTTATAATGATTTAAGTACATTAAGTACCGTTGCAACCTTAATAAAGGTAGGGATGTATTATTTTTAGAACTCTCCGAATTAAATTGTTCTAAAATTATAGCTAGCAACATTTTTAAATTTATAATTTATAGTTTACGTAGTGATGACAAGAACCCTTACCCCTTTAAGGGTAATGGTTCTTTTACTTCTTCTCTTATTACATTTTGACTCCAATTTGTAAAACATCCAGTAAAAATTGTGTTAGTCTGCAAATTTTACTCTTGGAATTGCTAATAAGGCCCTGTCTCTAATGCTGTAATGACCTCTGTAATCGTCCGTTGAATGGAGTTGGAATCTCTAGTGTGTAATCCTGTAATTCGGTGTTATCCGGGTCGCTAATAGTCTCTGTGTCTCTAACAGTTACTGGGCTCACAAATTCCTCTCCAAGTTTTAAAAACCTCGGTATTCACGGCAAAATCAAAATTTCACTGTAGGAATGAGTTACCGTAAAACATCTAATAAGAGCCTGCCTCTAAAAGTAGCCTGGACAATCATACAATGAAGTATAAATACAGCCGGCATCTAAAGATAGCCGGTCTTCAAAGTTATTTGGCCTCTTATGATGGCCGGTATTTTTCCACCATGCCGTGCTACTGCATACTTGAATGACCCAACTGACAGTTTATTTTGTAATGAGCATCAATAAAATATTAAGCAGAGATAGGGTCAAGGGACAGTGCATGGAACGAATCACGTAACTCCAGCTTGTAGCTAATGTTAATTTTTCTTCTTAAACAAATTCACTATTTCTTAAGCATGTAATTTATTATCGTAGGTACGCGATACATTTTATTAGTAATTACTAATTATGTATATTTGCATATTGATAGTATTGAATAATAAAAATGGAACGCTTTGCATTTTAAGTACTGGAAATTATGCTCCACACGGGGCATAATGCATTTAGCTCTTTTTCACTCTTCAACGACGATATATGCATAGTTGGTAAAGAGAGCCGACCTCTAAAGATAGCCCAAATCTGTCGGAGGGGTCTTAAATTTGTTCTAAATTTGTTCTGTGACAAACACTTAATTATTAGGTAATTTGATAGGTGTCTTAATTTGCAGAATTTAATTGGCAGACTTTTTGTCAGTTACGTCTGATTTGATTTTTAGATCATTTCTTTTTACTTTCGCTATACTAAAAATAATCAATGCAAATAATTAAGTGTAAGGCAAAAATAAGTCGTAATAATATACGGACGTACTTAACTATTCAACAAATTAGCAATGATCCAGTAGGAAGACAGCGGTCTCAAAAACCGTAACGGTCATCGCGACGTAGCCAACATTCATGAAACTTAATTCATGAATTATCTAGAAGTCAAATTAATGGATTTCAAAATTCCAACGCTCTTTTTGAAAAATCCGTTTTAAATTCCTAATGGAATTTTAAATATAAAAAGTTCAATATCAAACTCTTCCTTAACTATTTTTTAATTGTTTCCCTGAACGCAAGAGGTGAAGGAAGTTGCAAAAATGATGTGTCAGTATAACAAATCTTGAATATCTTCACTCTCATAAGCAGTTTCTGATTTAATTTATAAGTGAGAGGATTGCGTGAAAATAATTAATTTCAGTAAGAGCTGTAATATGGAAATTATTTCTATAAACCTTCTTACTCTGTTGTAGAACGTTTCCTCAATTTATTGGCATCTATTTAATAGATGAGGTTTAGTTCTTTCCATCATATTTTGACCAAAACAAAACAATTATCAAAGCAGGGCTCGTATTATACGGGAACTATGTGTAAACATAATAACCTACCTATATAATTATTATTATATCGTCGTCTAAAGAAGTAAAGCCCAGCATATCCATTTCCGGCTAAAAACAAAGTGAGGTATTTTCATAAATTCTTAAAAACAAATTAGAGTACATATCCATTTATTTCGTGATGGATATTCCCCTCTTTACTTTTAAGAATTTAAGGAGCTGCCTCGTTCAGAATTGGATATACCACACTTTGCCTCTTAAACGATATATTATTATGTATCCAAAAGATTGAGGTGAAACTGTTACACATTATGGCTCACAATTGACTTTTGGTATTTCGCCATTGTCCA
>JAAXYX010000222.1:0-52018 GCA_036851915.1 Ptenothrix huangshanensis | reverse complement strand
GCTTAAGCATTACGATGACCAGGGAGAAAAGTAAATATTTACAATGATAGCCCGGGCTATAATTAGAAGTTTTACGGTATATGGATATAGTACAGAAAAATTGAAGTGGTGCAAACCAAAGCCAAAGCCAAAACCAAAAATAAAACCAATAGCAATACCAATACCGCTAGTGAGTGAGTGAGTGAGTGAGTGAGTTGGCGTAATAAGAGAGGAAGAATCAAGATATTCCCATTCAAGTGTGCTATTCACACATGTGTAAAAGGTGACGGAGGACTCATACCAATATCTGTATCAGTATCAGTGTTGCGGACAAGACCCACTGTTCCCCAAAGTGATACAAGAACTTAACTTGATTCTCAACTATAAAAAGAAGACCAGACCAGATCAGATCGACCAATACAAACATACATGTAATGTATCTGTAGTCTTTGCTCCTGGTTTTGGTTCTGGTTCTGGTCCTGGATACTAGCAGGTACTAGTGATATATTAGACTATTATAATTTATGATAAAGCCGCATTGGATCACAATACTTATAAATATGCCTATTAGGTACGTATAGGAGCACCAGTGCAGCATGGAAGACTCATTCGGATCTATGTTCAAACAGGTATAAGTCGTAGTAAATTTATTCTTTTTCCCATGAGAGAAAGCATTAAAATGAAATATAAAATGTTAGAGAGAAAGTTGGTTTTTTTTCCTCCAGACTCTATATCACCTCTCTAGCTATCCGTGTAGGTTTGTACATATAATACTGAAGCAGAGCCAGAGCCAGAGCCAGAGCCAGAGCCAGAGCCACAGACAGTCACCACTAGACTGAGAAGGTTTGAGGAAAAATTTGAGGGAAGGGAGGAAAGGCATTCGGAATTTTTTTGCAGATAAGACAACTACATCTAGACAGATAAGTGTGAGCAAGGTAATAGGTATTCATTCATATGAAGTTTTGTGTGAGACCCAAGCCAAGGTATCCCAAGGATTGACGAAAACTCTTTGTAATTCCAAACTTCAAATTCAAACTGATATATCAATAGCATCGTAGATAGGTTCCTACTACCTACACCTACCTTCGTACATTAATATCCCACCTCAAGCCGTACGAATGCGGGACTACATACCTACATACATCTACCAGAGAAATGCATAGGAATGTACAGGAACATACATGAAGAATGAAAAACCCAAAACAGTCAAGGAAAAAATTCACACTAAAATATTGAGAAAATTCAAGCGAGTCATAAAGAGGAAGTTAAAGAAAGAAATCGACGGCTTGGCTCTACCGTTGCCGATATGTTAGCACTAGGTTCCTACTGCTAGGATCCGATCCGAGGGTAGTGGCAGTGGCAGTGGCAGTGGCTCAGCTATATTTCCCAGAATAGGAAAAGGAATAGGAAGGTGCAATACTATCTATCAATAAGTAACACAGTGCATATGAACTTTGAATAAATGCTCGGCTTTTATTCTACAACTGGTGGATGGGAAAACTGAGAATTGAAGAGAATGGAGCTCATAGTGCAAGAGCGAACCCCTACAAGATCTCTCCCTTTACTTCTGCCTCTCTCTCTCTCTTTCTCTGCTATGCTGAAGAGACACCGACATACTCGTAGCGCACGTGAAAAAGTCAATACATAATTCAAAACGCTGAGAAAATAAAAAAAATTCCTTTTCCACCAATTTCTTACTTCGTCTTATTCCGCTCTCACTACACATATTCTTTCTCCACGACGCAAAGAAGTGGACTGATCTGGTCCTATCGGGATACAGATCCTCAAACAATATTATTACTATAGATATTTCTACAAGTATATAGTCGAGCATATCAGCATGCAGTGGCAGTACAGTAGGAGAAGCAGTAGGAGAAGCAGTAGCAGTACCAGCCCCACCTTATCTGTATTTACAACTGCCAGCATGTCTACGCCTGTATCTGTAGTCCTGAGTAAGGTGAGGAGAAAAAGCACCAGCTTTAGCACTAGCAAGCAAGGGTTTTGTCCCTTCCCTTGGAATCGGAATACATAGGTGAACCACGACCACGACCACAGATACGTATGCAGCCAATATCCTTCATCTTCACCTTCTCCCCGAATCTTACACATAAACAGCAAATCATTTTCAGTTCTGGGCAAAAAAGAAACCAATTCAAAAAACTATGTTTGGTATTATGGGTGGGTTTTGCAATCCCACTTTTTTCTACCACAAAGTGATGCTATGCATCTTCATGCATTCTAATAAGAGGCATGGAAGAAGTACTGGGCTGTCCCCTGCACTGCAAGGTGTGTATATGTACATACAGTGAGTAACCTACCTACACAGATCAAAAGTCCATGCGTCGTGCGTCACATTTTATTTTTCCTACTGTACTTCCGTAATACAGAGTAACCTTTACAAGATTAAAATAACAACGGCTTCGAAACAGAACTTGGTAGGTATGTTTTACTACACATGTATGTATACTGCTGTCGGTGTCCGTGTGGAAACTGAGAGAAAGAAATGCATTGTGACTTCTTGGTTAAAATAGAACAAATGTAATGTGACTCAAAATCCCTCAGGTGAGAAAATCTGTGCTGCGCCAAACGTTTAAGCTATCTCATCTACTCCACAATCCTGCATCCTGTGCATAGGTACATACAGTGGCACAGAGTTACACGAAACTATTCGTATTTGCAAAAGTTTGATTGAATGAAACTGAAAGTTCGATTAACGATCAACGATAAATGAAGAAATATGTTGCTGGAGCTGCCATTACCTCTACCACCACAGCACCGTACCACTAGCAGATTGTCTTGGTTGGCTTTGGTTTCCTTTCCTTTGGTTTGGTTTCGGAGGTATTAGAGATGTACATGCCTACTCATATATCTACATCATCTTACTGGATACTGGATTCAGATTCAGATTTTATACGGTGCATCCACAATCCACACCAATACCAATAGAGAGTCCATAGCTGTAGGAAACGTAGGTAGCTGCGGAAATGGCATGTGCATACTGATAATTTAATGTAGGCAAATAGGAGGAAGGCATATAATTAGGTTGTAGGTTGGTAGTGCTAGTGGTAGTGGTAGTGGTGGTGCCGGTGCCGGTGGTAGGTGGTTTGCATGTATACGAGGATACTATGTATCTACATACCTACCTATAAAGGCAGCGATATGAAAGGAAAGGTATAATGGAACTGTAGCTCTTAGCTCACCGCCGAGGATTCCAATAGAATATCTGTAATGCCGCCACTGCCACCACGAACTAAACCAAAGTAACCACAGCGCTGCCTCAATTCCATTTTAATGCGAAACCTTAGAAGACTTTTTCTTCATCTTCCTTCGCACGGGACCAGCATATTGTGATACCCCTTTCTCTCTCTCTCTCTCTCTCTCTCCCTCTCTCTCTCCTTCCCCAACTCTCCTCTCAAGACTCACAAATACAATTGACGAGACTCAAGTAAATTCTACGTAATATAGGCTAAAGTAGGAGTAAAGTAAGTCGATCTGACCGTGAACAAAATTGAATACGTTCACTACGATCTCATTTCGTTCCTTCTCACTGTAATTCTTGCTCTCTGCAAGTCTATCTGTAGGTACATGTTGAGGGACCAAGTCAAGCCAAACCAAGCCAAGCCAAGCCAGGCCAGGCCAAGCCAAACCAAGTCAAGTTAAACCAAAACGAAACGAAACCAAACGAAACGAAGCTAGGCCAAGCCAAGTCAAACTAAGCCAAACCCAAGATACCTAACCTACAATACAGAAGAGAAGAGAATGCAGACACTGACAGTGCAGTATGTATAGGTATATTATTATATATATATGTACCGTGACTAAGGTAATAGTAATAGCCATAGTTTGGTTCGTCGATGCCAATTCTTAGATACATAGTTCTTGTTTAAATTTGCATATACGCATCCTTCCAACATAACAAAATCATACTGGGCGCATTGCAATCAACACGGTGTGGATTGTACGTCCTATGTCTCACCTTGGACTTAACAAGACGAGTTTACCATTTCCTATTTCTCATGCATAATAGCATTTCATGATATATTGTTTGCGGAAATTTATTCATTATCAAGTGAAATTTATGGACCACACAATCAACCAAAAGTTTAGTTTAGCCTTCGCTCTCTTTTGTAGTTCCTAAACGTAGTGGTTTCAACCTTGTACCTTAACGTTATATTCCACACAGAGACAGTAAGCCAGCCAGAGAGAGAGAGAGAGAGAGAGAGAGAGACCGAATTTCATTAACATACCCCAAAAGTCCTCCATTCCTTCTGAATTCAAATGAAAACCGAAACTAACCCAAAGAGCTCACAACTTCCACGTTAAATCCATGCTGACGACAAGGAGTATCAGTGAGCGCTTAATAACTTTACCAAATATCGAACAAGAACTACAGATCGTCGCTCAAGGTGCAATACTTGACAACTGCACACGAAATGGATTCCCCTCGTAAGGCAAAACTTGTCATCTGCATTCAACACTACATGGCCAAAACTTCTACATTCCAGTCCACTCAGAGGAAATAAAGACGACAACTTTTCCCTTCTACAAAATATCTACCTACCTACCTACCTTCATATCAATCCCGAAAAGTAGACAGTCATGCAATTCCTCTTACTACTTGTAGTATCCACATCCATACTATTATATAATGGCGCACAACATTGTCGACAGTAATACTAGGATTACCGCTTGGGTTTATTTTACCAAGGTAAAGCTCTCCATGTTAATTCACAAGTTGAGATAAAATGTATGTTCTCCCACTTAAATTTCTTTCGGAAGAGGTAAAATAACATGGGATGCAATATCTGTATGCATATCGTCGATGAAGAGTCAAAATGAGCTAAATCCAAAACGGCTTAAAAGCAAAATGAGTTAAATCCGTTATAATTAAATTTGAAACGTCTGAAAATTTGTTATTTTAAAAATTTTGAACGTTTTAAATTTTCGTATTTTAACAGTTTTAACAATTTTAATGTTTTTTATTTTAGCAATTTTTGAACGATTCAGAATTTATTATTTTAGCAATTTTGAAACGTCTCAAGATTTCTTATTTTAGCAATTTTTGAACGCTTCAGAATTTATTATTTTCGCAATTTTGAAACGTCTCAAAATTCCTTATTTTACAAATTTGTGAACCCTTCAAAATTTCTAATCTTAACAATTTTGACACGGTTCAAAATTTATTCTAATGAATTTAGGTCATTTTGATTCGAAAGCGTTTTGGATTTAAGTCATTTTGTCTTCAGAGCCAGTTGGATTTATCCCATTTTGACTCTTAATCGACGATATGCTCTAAGATGCTCAAGTTCTGTGTAATAATTGTGAAGATAAGAAAAGATTTCGATTTACCTTAACCTGTGCAACTGGAACGCTGTCATCACTATCATCCGAAGTGGTTGTTTCAGGATTGGCCGGTGAAGGGTTGGAGTTGGTGGGAGATCTACCTGGAGGTGCACTGGGTCCCATCATTGACTGCTGTGGTCGGTTGCTTTGGGGATGGTGCATCATGTGTGAGTTCCCCATGGGGGACTGCGTTGGTGCATGAGGACTTGACAACGTAGTGTAAGTTGGTGGACTTCCTCCATAAGATACCGGTGAACTGTAATAATAATTGATTAAATGTAAAATATTTTGTCACTTACTTTATTACATACCATAAATATTACGTTGTTACCTACCTCCATCCCTACATTTATTTTATTACCATCTGTCCCCATGTATGTATGTGTGCCTAGTTTCATTTTATCACACGCAACCCAACACAAACAACACTCCCTTTGTTGTTTCTCCTCTGCTTTTGTTTCTTCTCCCACACACAACCGGTCAACATTCCTTTCACGACTGCATAACTTATTACTCCTGATTCATTCCCAAAACTTCCTTTGTACACTCTACCAGTAATTTGTCTTGTCATGTGATACAGCTCAATACCTAGTTACTAGTTACATTAAAAGATAATACAAGAAATGAAACTTACTGAATTGTCATTGGAGTCGTCATATGTTCAGGTAAATACATTGATGAAGCGTAATGATGACCTTGTTGATCCGGTCCTCCGTGGCCCATACCCATCTGTAAAAAATAAATGTATTGTATTTAGTAATCATAGTCATGCTTACAGACACTAGAGACAGATACGAAGCCAAAGGCCAAGGTACATACATACAAGTTAATAACTTTTTTTATACCATTCTGTCTTCTGCGAATACTTAAGATAGGACTAGGATAAACAATTGATTATCACTTCTTTCATCATTTCCTAGAAGGGACAATGTACACGTTATGCATAAGATTATGCACTTGGAGTGAATATTAGAGAATGACGGCGCTGGAGATTTGATAACAGCCTCGTGTATCCTACCAATGCAATGCAGCTTTTGAGTTACGAACGAATGGATTTGTATAGACATGCCCACGTAATTATACTCGAACCAAGATTTTAAAGATGCAGTTAGGAATATGGACGGGAAGGAGAAAATGATATGGAATACATGCATATTTTCTATTTTGTAGCAATTCGTTTGTCAATTCAACACTTTCTTCTTCCCAAAGCTGTTTACAGTTTGCTCTGTCGGAGTCGACGAGGCAGGAAGATCAAAATTCTAGACTCGTTTCAAGATTCTTTTTCTTCGTCTGTTCTCTTCACCCCTTCCTTCCTTCTCCTCCATTCTAGATGCATGGAAACGTACTCTTCTCATATCAAAGGCACATCAACGGTATAGCAGTGTCAGACGTACATAAACTGTGGGACTTCTCTCTCTCTTCATATCTACATCTACCCCTTTGAAGGTCTGTGTTTCCTATATGTATGTATGTGCCTTTGGAAAAGTGTAGACTCACGTGGTCGGGAATGGTTGACGAATCTGTACGTGTAGTTATATCTACGGATACAATATTTGAAGACAACTTTTCTCACTCAACTGCTCTGCATGTATGTTACAACACTGTTTATCGATTTCGATATTAAATTTTTATGACACTTCTTTTCTCGGTCGGACTACGTCCTATGAATTCATATGAGCATTTCATACTTCACCTCTTGCACTCACACAATCATGCCATAGGTGCTCCCATCCCGCCCCTCACTATTATGTTTATGCTTTAAATATATGCAGCCATGCTCAACCTATAACAATTTATTACTCTCCTGTATATAGATATATGTGTAGGAGCAAACATTGTATTTTATGAAGGTCTATATATATATATATACATTCTATGTATATGGAAGTGTATGGATGCCTTACACGATCGTCACTTTCCTCTGCTATTTATTACCATGGAATATTCAGCACAACTAACTGCAATGCACACACATGACAATGACATAGGAAGTAGGAAGGTGTAGTCAGTAGGCATAAATCTTCATGGGCTCTTCCATTCACTGTTGCATGCTTGGGTCGTACCGTCCAATTTGTCTTGTCTCAGAGTTGTGTTCCATTTCATTTTAATCCCTTCGTTTGAAAAGGAAAAGTAATCGTGAATTTGTTTAGGAAATTTTGTAACATATCGTCTCGTATCAAGTCATACAAGTTCAACTTGTACCTCTGTAGAGCTGTCCTCCTCTACCCATGTATCTACATATGTACCGACAGACTTGCATAGATTCCACTCTCACTATGAACTCGTTGTCGTTACTAGGAACCCGTACTCTCACTCTCTTTCTTTCTTTCTCTCTCTCACTCTCTCTCTCTCACCCATGTCCCATACTCCATACTCTTCTTCCTAATGCACAAAGCTTACCTACACAAAAGCTACATATATGCATTATTATATCGTCATCGTGGAATATTATTATATTTGGAAAACATGTCATGTTCCCAAAGTTACTTATTACTCACAGTTAGTCGCAGTTCTAACACCTCCTGCTCACTAGCACACTGTCATGCTATGATATGATATGCCATGCCATGCAATGCTATTCCATGCAATACCATGCGATGCGATGCGATGCCATGCCATGCGATGTCATGCCATGTATACCCGATAGACTTTATGCTCGACTCAAATGATCCAAACATGTGTGACTTGATTTCTCTGGCTCCAAATGACAGTGATAATGACGATTCTCTCTGATAAGTTCAAAGTTGCAACTACTCACTACTCAACTTAACTGTACAGTCAGGACGATCATTGTGTAGCAAGCTGTAAGCTGTAATTTTCGTAACTACTGTATTCATCTTCGTTAGTGTTATGTGTACCGTGTACTGCTAGTTCTCACCAACTCCATCCCAGGCTCAAAGCAAAGCAATAAGCACCTAGTGTAGGCTAACATATATCCCTCCAGAATCTACACCAATATTAAATTGTATGAATTATGAAATCAAGTAAACAATAAAATACAACTGTGCTGCATTTCGAATTTCACTCTTCGTCATCGTCATCGTCATCGTCATCGTCCTCCAAGACACATGTAGATGTAAGATAGTACGCATATCTATACCTATACTATGTAGTTGAACTATGTTGTAGCTGCAGTGTTATCGGCATTATTAGTCGTGGGCGGGGAATTTGGGCTTTGTGATATCCTATTCTCCAATACACATATTAATGCCTTCATTGAAACGATTTGGTTTTGCTTTGGTCTGGTCTGGTCTGGTCTGGTCTGGTCTGGTACAAGTGTGTACATAAATATGATACAGAGAGAGATTTGCAAGGAAACATAACACGGGACTACATTACACTGTGTTAGTATTATGTTGCACTCTATGACTGTATTACATTACAATGTTGTGACTTCCTTTGATTTCCTATTAAGTCTCGTCTACCTACAAACTACATAAATACCTACTCTTCATTCTTGTCACCATCCATTCGCCCTAGTCCCTGATTTCATCTTCTACCTAAAGTGGGTAACAACAATTAGTGGCAAAGGGAAATAAATCCTAAGGACGTAAATACATTTGGAATAAACAGGTAAATAAATCAGAGAGCTTAAGTACAGTGCTCTAATACTGAAAAATGTCAGCGAATCATGGACTGAAAGCATATTATCCTTTTCCAAAGTTTGACATGATATCCCCCCAAATTTGCATCAAAATCAAATGTAGTATTTCTCCCCTCCCGTCATTTTTCAAGTTCACTTCTCACCCTTTTCCACGAAACGATGCGTGTCAATTGTGGATGACAAGCGAATCACATATTGCAAAAATAATACCAGTAAATTCTGCTAATCATATGGGGGACTGGATGATACAGCCTTGAAGCCAGTATTGAAGGTATATGAATCAATACGATTTATGTATTTTATGAAATATGTAAAGGTAAGCATGGACAAGAAACAAGTTCCAGTAGACGCCCCGTTACAAGTACATAAATAGGATTTGCTTGATTCCCTGACTAATAATTATCCTGCCACTTGAAAGCTGAAGTGCAATTTTGGAACTACTCTTGTCCTTATTATGACTATTTGCCTATGTTTAGATTGCCAAACGGATCAGACTAGATAGAATAATACATAGGTACTTAAAAACAAGTTAGCATATAACATGTCTGGCACCTACTTATGATACTTTCGGAAGCTGCTGGCATTAATTTCTGTTGCTGTTGCTAGTTGCTACTGCACTTTGTCGAAATCGTGACTATAGTAATAGTAACCCACTTTGGTAATTCTACCGTTGTTCTGACTGAATTAAAGTGAATGAAATACGATTATTTTTAAGTTATATCAACGAATCAAGTCAACCACTATGATGAACTCGAGTGCATTTGATTTGTTCGTGTCAAATTTCGCAATTAAATTCTAATGTAATTATTACCGATGTATAGAGTATGAGTGCTTGCACAGTACAGTATATGTAGAGCTCAAGTCCACCCTTACATCTCCATCAGATGTGATGTGATGTGATGTGATGTTCACAGGTGCGAATGACGCTTTGAGTAGAAGTTGGGTTCGAATTTGAATTTGAATCTGAATTTGAGTTTGAGTTTGACGTTCATGTTGAGTACGAATAGGAGTACAAGGGAGAGGATAGAGTTTGCAAAACCAAACAAATGAATGAGGTACCTCTCTAATAGTAGATTTTGAATTTCAACTCACACTCCCTTATTAGTGAAAATGAGACTGGGAAGAAGGGGCGTGTAACCAATACATAATTTAAACGGAAAACTTACTTGTTTCCTTCTATCTCTGGTGATGTATATTGGTCCACATTAATGAATTTTATTACACCTATGTACATAATATATGCAGTCTAAACACATACCAGACCATGGAGTCTATATGTGTTTACTCAGTTACACCTATCACCTCAAAACCAATTAAAATATGTGTTCTAAACGTATTAGTGGAGGTTCGTATTTTGCATAATACAATAACTTTGGGAGCCACGACGCACCAATCCACTACGCAGCCAAATTTTCAAATTGCCTTTATAACCTCGTACTTACTTGAATCATTTATCTTCTCAGTTATTGGTATTGGTATAAACCGTCATACAGAAATGTACATGTAATTATTTACCCTCGGCACGGAAGATAATAATTGTGAAGTAATGATTTACCAGTGTGTCATTTCCTCATTGTCATACCATAGTTGGGATGTACTTACCGCATTTACTCGTGGTGCAGCCCACTATAGACACAATTTTATTCCATGTATAATTACTCTCTAAGGTATCAACTGTATATGTGTATATGTAGTAATATAACCACTAGTTAGGTCAAGTCTAGTCACCTACTATTTATTCGTTTTCAAAAAAATTCCGACGGGGGCATAAATCACACATCTGTATTTCTCTCCAATTAAAATGAAAACTATTTCACGCATTGTCAAACATTCGGAAAAAAATCGCAAGTCTACATAATATGTATATGTAACCGAGTAAATACGGTAGATGAAAAATAATCATGTGAGCAACCTCCAGATTTAACGAATCTATTCCGTAGTTTAGGGAGAGGAAACATAGAAAGAGGGAGTGGACTTTCAGCCAACGAGGAAGAGCTTCAAAAATAATTTAAAATGTAAAAATGAACTGGTCACAACACGTACTAATTTAGGATAATAAATGGAAACTGACGATCTGCAGTGTAGTAGAGGATCTAAAGGATGTAGAGGACCTTGTATGTATGTACGTATGGCTATAGGAATGGATATGAATTTTATGTATAGTTGTCGACTGTGACATAGTGAATGAGGAACTTAGGCTGAGAGAGACACACGTGTAAGGTAAAGCAAAGGTAGCTGGAGGAAGCACGTAGGAAAGCAAAGCAAAGGTGAGCAAGGATATGTAAAGACAAGAATGACAGAGAGCTGGGGAGCATCGGAAGCATCTATAAGGTGCACAGAGCATAGATATCTGACTGAGATCTAAGTAGCTGAGAAAAGAAGTGATCCCTATACAAAATGCATAAAAAACTTTTTCTCAGGATAAATGTCGTCTAATGCTTCTCAATATAGAAAGGAAATGAATAAAAAGAGGGAAAAATCTCTCTGCAGTACAAATTTTTCATTTTGCTTTGAGTAATTTGTCATTCGTTTCACATGATTTTCATAAATTCTCCTCGTTCATTTTTTTTCGCTTGCTCCTTCTCCTCCTTTTTCTTTCTCCTTTCTCTACTCTACTCTACTCTACTCTACTACAGACTACAGACTACAGCCGAGGAGTATAGAGGAGAAGAGAGAAGCAATTTTCATGTAGGGAACTGGATAAAAAATTACATTTTCCCTATTCCATTTTATTTCTCTCTTTCGGTCTTTCTGTCTCTTTTTTCCTCCACTTCTCTTAACACTAACACCCACATTGTGGGTCCTCTCTTCCTTCCTCCAACTCTCCTTGCATACTCTCACTCCTTCTTTCTTTCTTTCTTTCTCTCTTTTTCTCCCCAAATAAAATTGATAGTAGTCGTTTAAGCAAGTGTCATTTTTCTCCTCAAAAATTTTCCTTCCATTTACTCATCGTCAGACCAGCTATTTAAGACGGTCAGGTCGGACTTGGACACAAGATACAAGGCAACACAGCACAGAGTACATCACATCAATGTAGCGTATAAACATGGTTGGAGGAAACAGTCGATAGTTAGAACACACTATGGGATGGTACTAGGATAATAATAAAGCAGGAGAGAAGAGGAGACTGGAGACTCGGGGAGAAGGGAAAAGTGAACAAATAGCATTTTAATGCTAGAGAAATGGCAATGCCCTACCGGTCTACCTGCACTTCCGCTACCTGCCTCTAAATGTCTGATGTCTGAGTGATCCATCCAGAAACATTTATGTAAACGGAGAGAGGAGGCACACCGTAGTAAATCTTCAGGGCTGAATTTCCATCGCTAAAACTTAAGCTAATGAGGTATAGCGTTATTTGGAAAATGCAATAAATTTAAATAGATACACAGCTGTAGGAAATACACGAGTTATGAGCGTATGATATGATTATATGATGTAAACCACCCAGCCAAATAACTTGCTTTCCCAAATTCCCAACTAACCTCAAGACTGACTTTCAGTTCAGTTCAGCTGGGTTCAGTGTTGGTGTTGGTGTTGGTGTTAGCGTGAGTGCTGGCGAAGGTACTGGTACTGGAACTGGTGCTGGAACTGGAACTGGTACCTCGTGGTATATCATGTTGAAAGAGTGAGGGACACTACTCTATGCTGATTACAGAGACACACATGCCTCCATAGGTAAATGGACACGGGGAAGCTCATGCGGATGCATATGTGTATGCGGTGATGATAGGAGAAGAGAGGATATGGATGACAAAGTTCTAACGTAAAGTAATGGGCAAAGTTATAACGTGAGCCAATAGTTTCTGGTGCAAGTGAGTCGTTGTACGATGACATGCATTAGGTTAAGAAATGAAACAGGCCGAGTTGGTGTTGGTGTTCCGAGTATTTATGAAGACACCGAGAGTGAGACAGACACATACACACACTCAGAGCATCCCAGTAAAGTTTCATTTTGGCCCAACATTTTTTGCATATAAATAAAGGACATAAACTAAGAGACTTTGACGTAGTTGGATGTTCGTATCCATAGGACACACCTCCTTTTTCTGCTCCTTCTGTCTCTGTAAAGGATAACAAAGAATAACTAAAAGGGGGAAAAGAGCCACGAAAAGAAGGTGTCGAAGAAAATTCCCAAACAGTCATTTACAATTCAAATCGAAAGTTTTCACACTCCTGGGACTCGACCACTTTTTTCTCTTCACGTCTCTAGGAAATTTTTAGCAACTTTAATTTTTAAGTTTTTCTCAGGTCTTTTTCTCTTTTTTTCTAGATATACATCTACCTATACCTAACCAGCATTGCATACATACCTACCCATGTATGTATACACCCGACCCGTCTGTACTACACAATTCTGCCTACTTATACATAGACATGTCTCTCCCCTTTCTCCCATTTTCATCAAACTGTTCACTGGCTCTGGTTGTGCATAACTATGTGGGACTCTGTCTGTGTAGCTCGTAAGCCTGGAGAGAATCCGAAGACTTGGTTACATTTCAAGTGACAGTGTTACGCTCATCGACAGACCATTTCTTCCTCTCCCCTTTCGACTTACTCTTTTATAGTTAGGACAAACATCCATAGAACAAACACAAGAGGTATTTGATAATGTCGAGAGATGGATAGATAGATACCCGGATGAGTGCGTCAAGTCTGGGCAGCATACATACCTACGTATGAGTGCACCAAACTCACTCTTTCACTCACCCAACTCTGTAGTCTAGTCATTACCATCAGCAAAGTAGTTAGTAGAGCTTTTTCCCCTTTTTTACTCTGCCGTCGTAATTAATGATTAAGGATCACATTCCATTACTCCATCGCAAGATGAGATGGAGACATAAAAATCCCTCCTAATGAATTGAATTGGCATGCAACCTGCCAAGCGAACAGAAAATTCACTCTTTCAACCCACATGTTCTCCTTTTTTCCCTCGTCTGCTCCTTCCTCCTCCTCTTCTACTTCTACTTCTACTTCTACTCCAACTCCTGCTTCTTCTTGTTCTGAGTTTCCGTGTTATTTTACTTTTCCACTTCACGCCCGGACAAACTAAAATGAAAACTGTTTGATATGGATAGTCTCTACATTTTGTACAAAATATTTACACACGAAAAATCTCATTCCCACTTTCAAATCTACGATTACAGATATATGCAGGTATAGATAAATGACACATATAGACACACACATACAAAATTACGTCGACAACTCGTACAACTCACAGACATACAGCCATGCCCCCTCCTATTAGAAATTAGAAACCGTGCAATACAATGAAATGAACTTTGACAAACGCAAAGCTAATGCGAAACGGACAAATAATTACTTCTTCGTACTTCTTGATGCAGACACATAGCTATCATCATCATCATCATCATCACCATTATCATCAGTACAGCGCTACTCGTATACCATCAGCACCGGTCCAATAAGAACGATACACTAGAAACCAGAAACCTTTCAAGTGCAACGAAACACGAATTCAATATGAGCAAATGTACGTGGGCAATGTCTTTGGCAAGCGTGAACCCGAGCTGACCCTGTCCGTCTATGATTACTGGAGTTGGGAAGGGGGAGTTATGAAATTACCTAATTAAGTAATTAATTAATTTGATCTTAGAATGTAGTAATAAAGGAACGCAACTTCAATACAATTAACAAGTAATAGTACAATAGACTTCAACTTCAACTACAACTACAACTACAACTACGTATGCGTACCTTTGGTAGAAAACCAAAGGAAACTTACCGAGTATTGCATATTGCCTTGGCCGTGTGAACTATCGCCGCTATGCGGAAGAGCTATTGGTGGGATGTCGAATTCTTCATCCCCAAAGTTAGGGGTGTGAAAAGTCTGTAAATAATAAAAGCACAAGAATCAGTAATTCATTCGCATATCATAAATTTTCTATTTAGTACAGCTATTTATATAATAATAATAATAAAAACGGACGTGTAATTAATGAAACTGTCCTATCGCAGCACATGGAGTATGGTATGTTATACCACCACACTCTGGAACACAAATAGAAATGACCTGCACTATCTAATAAAACAGTTTTACACTTGCAAATATGACTACACAAGTCAAGTCTGGACACAGTATAATTGCCATTCCTGCATTATGCTTCGGTGAGAAAACACGAACTTTGATTGTACAATGCTATGGAAGGAGAGAATAATGTGTTTGTATTTAAATACACCCGTAGGTAGATGATACACCTGGGGTTAGGTAGGAGTAGGTAGGTAATAGTACCTAGAATTTCACCGTTTGCGTTTATGTCAAAATGATGCAAGTTGAAGGTATGTATCACACATGCACCTAACCTAATACATACGTATGCCTAATACGTAAGTACAAGCAAATTCTAATTAATTGCAAGAGGTTATGCCTGAGTTACCTACGTAGGTATTGACTATACACATCATCGGTCTCTTCTCATATTTCCCGTCAACAACCCAGGTAGACTTGCCGTGATAAATAAGACAAATACAAATACTAATGTTGTCGTTCTAATAAGCAATTTTATACTCACATAAAATAATTGCTGGTTTCCACAAAGCAAACAGTAAACACTGAGTAGTTGATTAATCAACCAATCAATGCCTATTTTCCTCCGCGGTAAGCGTGCGTTGACATAGAAATATTTAAAGAAAATTTCTTGGAGCTTCATGCTCTAATTAACTAACTGTTAGTCCCACATTTACCATTTAGGGTGTATTGTTTAAGTTTATCCACAGAGGTAGGTACTTACGGATATTTATATAGGCAAATTAACTTCACATTGTAGTCGCAGACGAACGAGGAAAGTACGTCAATCAAACTTACATCATTATACCTACACACTTCTATATCCCTGGTTCCAAAATAACGTATTTCTAGCCATATTTATGTATAGGTACTTCTGTATGTATTTCCAACCTACCCACCTTCCCAAGATACACGGTAACGGTAACGTCAAACCGTTCACATTGGATTGAATTAGAGACCCGTGTTCTATTTCCCTGCTTATTTTCCACTCTCTCTATTTTCCAATTAATGACTAACGCTCCAGTCTCCATAGTCTCCTCCAGGAGACATAACACATGTATATCATATGCTTTACATCCAGGGCTATATTGAAGACCCAGATTCTATTAGAGACTGACTAGTGAGAGAGATGGGTTTCTCCAGGATATGTAATGCATATACAGACCAGGGTACTATTCCAAGAAATACTGTGTCTCGTAAACGGAGGTTTGTTGAAAGCATTGGTATTGGTATACTCAGAAATGGCATGATGATATGATGCTGGTACTGGTGCTGGTGCTGGTGCTGGTAGTGTGAGGAACCCAGTATAAGTTCCTTTCCCCGATAAATATCCTGATAATTCTCTATTAAGTAAGTGTAAATAGAGAGGAGCCATGGAAATGGAACGTATGTAATCAACTCACTATCTGCAGGGGTAAACACACACAGCTGTTAAAATTATATATGTATGTACATGTCATAAATCGACATTCGAAATTGCTAATAAGTTCGTATTACCTAAATATAATTATATGTATACATATATCCCATATTATATATGTGTATATATAATATACCCCAGTTCATATCTCCCCGTGTGTCTTTTGCATAGATATCAACTCGAAATGAGTAATGGAGACTGAGCCTTGTTCGTTTGTTCGACTTGTCTTGTGTATAGACGAACAAGACAAGGGAAGGGAAGAGAAGAGAAGAGAAGAGAAGGAAGGTATTCAAATTGAAGATTTCAAAGATGAGTTACGAGCATTAGTAGTTGTTCCATCAGCGAAAAGTATTGCCCTTTTCTGGTACAAGTTGACAGGATGGAATGATGCGGGAACATGTCTAGCTACATACATGCCATACCACGCCATGCCATGCCAACTACCCAAGCCAAGGTATCTCGGTCTCTAATAAATTCTTGGTTGTGTTTGTGTGATTAGAGTTTATAACGGAGCTTAGAACAGCGGAAAATTATTGCAATCACACAATTTGACGCATCCATGAAGCGAATCTTGGGTAAAGTTAATGTTTGATGTTGATGCCATGTAATTACGCAGTAGGTTGATAGCTATACGTAAAGGAACGTAATCGAGCAGCGTACTGTACTGTGTGTGTGTGCTCTCCTCGCTGACGACAGTCAGCTTGTTGTTGTTCCACTGTAATATTCCCGTCTATCCCATGTACCCATATCAACATCAACCTCCACTTTCCACATCTACTTGATGTTCCTACAGACGATATCCAACTCCCAGACTTTTAAGTTCATTATCAAATCATGCAAATAGGCGGGTAATTTCCTCCTCTCAGTCGACAGTGTTTCATTTTCGTCGACTCAGCATCATTATCATCAGCCTGTTCTTCTCTCTCTCTCTCTCTCTCTCTCTCTCATTCTCTCTCTCCCTGTGTTTCCATATCTATCTTTCTGTAATAAGCAACAACTACAAGTATACAAGTAATAAGTACATTTAAAAAACCAATAAAGCTCTCGAAAATAATCATTGTAAGGTAATTATGACGCTGAGCAAAACTTACTTAGATAATAATTTATTTTCATCGTACGATGATGATCCGGGCACAAGAGCTCACCTATTTTATCTAGACCTCTGTATGCTGTATGCACCGTATATTTCTACTCTATTTGAATGCTATATAAAGTAGAAATCCTTGCTCATTCCTATAAACCCTGAAAGTATGCACGTTGGCAAAACGTTTTACCCCCTCCAGCAAAAACATCAAAAATCTGGATGTGGATGTCTATTGGCAATACAGAAAGTTGATATTTCCTTTATCTGCAATGAACAACTACTATTACGACTACTTGGACTATTACCACTTCTCCTACATACTACACACTAAGGATTCCGTACAATAGTAACGCTAGTGGATTTCGCTGAATTTGTATTTTTTCATCCGTACGTAAATAAATACCGAGGCCAAAGCTGCCAGAAGCACTTTGAGTGATTCACTGAATGAGTATTTTATTGGTTTAAAAGATTAAAACAAAATCAGTACGTAGAATCCAATTAGAATCAACTTGTACTCGAGTATATGTACCTCGTAGTGCACGCAGTCAAATTCAAACTTATTTTCTCTGTAATAACTTTTCCTCCTCTCCTTCTTCCAATATTCAACGATTCTCATTCTAATTACAAACCAACATCAAATATGTACATACCGGCTCCACTTTTAATTACTTGCATTCCCTATCTCGTAAATGTCGTCTAAATTTATAGTGAAAAAAGAGGAAAGTCACAAGAAAAAACCTCGGACTAAACTACTACTTTGTGTATGTTGGTGTATGTGTGTGTGAGGAAAATCCACTAGAAAATATTTCGTTACATCAGATCCTTTTATCACCATCAAGTATCGCTAAACTGTACTGTATGAGTGTACATACTGGGATGGAGTGGGTCCGTGCTGAACCCAATGCTAACCGAAACCGAGACCGAACATGGACACCATGCCATGGCCATGGCCATAATATGGTAGTGTAGTGTAGTGCGGTGGAACCATGGAAGATACGACGTAAGTAGTGAGTAAAAAAAACTAACTAAAATTGGATATGGAAAATGAGTTCATGGAAGCTTACTTGATCAGCCATGTATCTCGATGTATGGTGAGTAGGAGAGGCAATGGACAGTCCCACACCAACACTGAAATTATCGGACCCCTGGAAAAAATATAAAAAGACAAGAAAAAACTTAGTTTCGTTTAACTTTACGAATCTCAGAGAACTTATAAAACTTAAACTTGGTTCTCTTGGAAGAGGCAATTGCCTCCAACTCTCTTCTCTGTTCACATCTATCTGTACTTATTCTTATTCGTATTCGTATTGTATTTCTCAGCCTTTCATTCCTTTCCTTTCATGTCACGTACATACGAGGCAATAGCTCCGGAGATCTTCTCCCTCTCTGACTAACTACTACATGAAAGACATGAAAAAGTTTTGGATCAAATGAGCAGTAAAAAATTTTAATCTCCTAAACTGCATGTCGTGTTCTAGAAATCCGAAAGAATAGAGCTTGCATGGCCTAAGTAGTAATTAAAAGTTAGTTTAGTTTTCTTCCTTCTTTCTTCATTTCGTCCCCCTTTTTCCTGTCCTTCTCCTTCCTCGCTGCTCTCTTCCAAACAGACCAGAACTAGAACCAGCTCCAGCTCCAGAACCAGCTCCAGAACCAGGATATATCCATACACTTTATATACACACCGCTCTCCCCGTATCAAATGCTCGTGATGATTACGATTGTGAATCATTTCGCAGATACTTTTACATATCTATCGCACTCATGACTCTGACTGTGTTTAAACTACTACACTTTCTACTTTCCACTTATGCTTCAGCATCAACTATGTACATCCATATATACACAGTATAATACAGAACATTATATCAACATCACGACCATATACCTACATACTTACACGACTAAATGGGCTCTTAAAAACTATGTGAGCTCGCGTTTAATCCAACTATCTACACTGTCAACTCAAGTACAGATTTTTAGCAGTAACTAGGATGTCATAAAAATTAATAATTCCCACATCATAATAACAACTGGAACATCATCTACACAAGGTTGGAATGTGCCACAGTACAGCACAGCACAGCACAGCACTGCTTGGAATTGCCTTCGAAACTGATTGACAAACTCTACCCCAGCTTCTGACCATGACATGAGTTTACACGAAGCACACATTCCTCGCATTTGTACACAAACGTGCATACTAAACTATTGATCGAAAATCATGCCCCCCGTATATCACTGTAAGGATTATACCCTTTGCTATATAATTACGCCAAAATCACACTACGGAGTGAGTTTAGAAAAACAGAGCTGGAGCAAATGCACCCATTCGAACACAACCGAAAACTGTTCCCATTTCCTCATGCAACTATAACTGTTGGTATTGCAAAAGTATATAGACACAGTCGTATACATACAAGAAAACTGCATGTAGGTAGGTACCTATATGTAGGTACCTACGTACATGTGCATGTGACACTGCAAGGCTTAGAACGGGACGATTTATTGCAATCACTTGAATAAAGTAGAAAATTAAATGGAAAAATTACGGAAATTAGAATAAAATATTCATTAGCATATCATTATAATATTGTCTACATGTTGTAGGATACATACATAGGACATGCCATGCTCTCTTGCAAATATGCAGGTTTAATAGGCATTTCCGACATTATGTCCTACGTCTAGGAGCACATACAGTGAGTGAACGTCAAGTGATACAAGGATAGCATGTGAATGAAGGAGCGATACAAATAGACTACATACCTATACTAGGACATGACAAAGGAAGAAAGTAAAAGCAAACGCAAAGCAAAGCAAAAGCAATGCACGAGCAAGAGTAAACTCTGAGACTGGTCATAATATAATAGTACAATCAACTGACTGGCAGTCATCATGGTAATATTATTGAAGAACATTTCCTCAGACGAACTATCGGAACTATCATAATTGCATACAATGTTTTACACACGCAAATTGCTTCACAAAAGAGCTCTATATGGCGCCCATAACTCATTTCGTTCGCATTCTACTTTCACTTCTCAGTCTCACAATGGAAACCTCAAACCTAACTATTAGTATGCACTTAGTTCCCAAGTACGTCATGTAAATGTGTAGTCTATTTCATTTCAACTCAACTCACACTGCCAGCCCATCATCATCCCACTATCCAGAACCAGAAACAGAACCAGAACCAGACCCAGACCTAGTACCAGTACCAGAGCACCTATAACATTTGCATGATTATGTATATCTGTATCCTCTTTATTTCTGTGAAGTTGAGAGGCACCCTCTTAGTTTTAGTGAAACGTCAAACAATCAGATACCTTTTTTTTGCTTTCAAACAAATTAAAAAATGCTCCCTTTGACTCCTTCAACCAAGTCGTAATGCCATCGCCATCTACTTCATTCCAAAGACTAGAACTAGCTCTAGTGAATGAAGATCTGCTCAAATATTCCTTTGCAAAGACATAGCATCCGCATTGCTATCGCTATCCCTATCCCTATGATCCTGAAAACTTGAAACAAGGGAGGGGGGAGGAAAGAGAAAAAAGTTCTCTCCAATGATTGCAACGTACACATCTGATTTAGTGTTGTATTCAAATCCATGAAATCTGGGAATAAATGAAAACACACGTCTGGATTCTGGATTTACCTCCAGTCAATGGAACGACGAAGCGTTCACGAGCCAGAGTCATAGCCAGAGCCAGAGTCAGAGCCAGAGTCAGAGCCAGAGTCAAAGCCAACTGCATATACAATCTGTACAGCATTCCACTGATAATTCCTAAATTGCCTTTGTTACCTGATTTTGTTGTTCTTACGCTTGTCAAGATTCAGGACTTGCGGAGAGAAAATTAAACAAACTATTGTTTTGAAATTGATTGAAAGGAAGGCAGGAATTTATTCAATGTTTAAATTAAAGTAATAAAGACTGGGAGCCATGCATGAGCTTAACTGAAGCATAACCGGAGTCATGGCCGTGGCTATGACTATAGGAATGACTGTGGCGTCTGTACCGTCACTATCCACCATTGTCAAATCCACTGCGACTGCTACTGCTATCCACCCTTTCTACGTGAGTTCGACTGTATAGAGATAGTCGTAGGTAGACAAGTCATTAATGATAAAGATGCATCTCTAATAGTCCCATCTGCAATGAGGTGCACACAATAGTAGACCAACACAGACACACACGGCTTCGTAGAGTATGATCGATACTTCAATTATTATTATTGTACTCTCTTCGGCAATTAAGATATAAATTAAATTTCAGTCGTAAGTGCTGGTAATAAATCACGACTCTTAATTATATTCACATAGTCATAGGTAGGGTTCCCTTTATATAAATGTAGATAAATTGTGGCTGCAGCAGCACAGTTATTCCAGTCAGTATCTGTGCTCGCTAGTCTCACACATAATTCTATACGCATAATTTGTTTATACAGTGTGCAGTCTCCTGTGGTGTGATGTGGTGAGCTATGTACCCATACACAGTTTTTGTGCTTCCACTCAAAGTGCCATACACCACCACCACCGCAGCTACCTACGTAGCAGTCATGAGACTCACAACAGAAGGATTTTCGAGAGAGAGAGAGAGAGAGAGAGGTGGAAGAGCTTCATAGATATACGCCGTGCCATAGGCATACACTCGACTCGTTCATAGCTGTAGAAACTGCCACACATAAATCTCGTTGTATCTATAAACTATGGCCATGAATACACATGGAGAGAGAGCGAGAGAGAAACCCGAAAGGCTAAAACGAGGATTCAAGAAATGCAATTTTCCTTCACTGTATATTACTACTGTATATTTACCTACAAAGGTAAAATATGTAATGGATGAAACAACAAACAAGACCAGAACAGGCTGAGGAAAAACAACTCAAAAGCCAAAGTACAGTATTATCTTTTCCAGATGTGGTTATTCAACACACACACCGACTAAACTTAAGCATGATATAATTATATACTAAAGGAAGCGTGAAGAAACTTTTGCCAACCAACACTGCGAGTTACGAGCACACCAGAGAACACAAGAGAGAACATCTATGGTCTTCAGATAGCACCACATAGACACATATCTTCTTATATGGCTAAGTAGACAAGACTCTGTAAAATGGCCAGCTTTTCGCCCAGTAAAAGTTACGATAAAGATCAGAAAGAGAGAAATAGCACTGGGAAGATTGTGCGTACGCGTAAACCTAAGCATGAGAAAACATGCATGTCGGCGACAGCTTTACCTACGACTAACATTTATTTAGTCAAAAGTTAAATCCTCATTGAAGCAAAAACTAAAAAGGTTTAAAAAAGAAAAAAAAACCTCAAAGAAAATTACATTTTCCACCCAACATTAATTACGAAGAACAAAGAGGAAAACGAGGAGAAGTTGGAATAGGAAAGGGAAATATGAACGCGAATACTTGTGCATGGTGCCTCCTAATGTCAACTCTAACATATAAGTGGGCATTTGCACACAAACAAAATATCTGTGTATCTGTAATTCCATGAATATTTTATGATTAAGTTTATCGAGACTGCCATAATAAAATAGGAAAAAGTATGAAAGATATTTACTTTCCTATCTACTCTACAAGTATCAAGGATAGGGAAAGCTACCTATATTTTTTAATGCTTATAAAACACATTAGGTATGTATGTAAGAACTCAAATCGTTTGACAACACCGGGACCAGGATGCACAAATGTATGATCGTATGTACCACCTATGTTAGATACTACCACTATTGTATCATCATAGATCTTCCGACGATGTAATGTACGATCATAGGAATGGTTTGGTAATGGTGCTCAAAGAAGACTGGAAAGATGTACACATTTAAACAGATAGATAGAGAGAGAGAGAGAGAAAAAAATAGTTCTCAAGCTCGACATTATAAGCTGGATGGATGACGTCAAGACTAAACTAATATTCCCTGCTTAGTGAGATAAAATATAATTCAAAGATTTTATTAGGTTCTTTGTACGTGTTCACATTTCCTGGGAAGCAGATCAAAGGGAACTGAAAGCTTCTTTGATGGGAAAAATTGCATAGCAATTTGGGGGTCTTATCTTTTCATTTATTTAGCCTCAGTGTACCACCATGGAAACATAATTAAAAATAAGTTTTCTTCAAATTGAAATGGCACAGAGCTTTTGCGTAATGTAGAGCTATATTGTCTACTACCTTCAACCCCCTCCTATATACATACCTATACTATATGCTCAAAAACCTCCTACTATAGAAGATACACTGGATTGGATACTTGTTCTGGATCTGGTTCTGGCACACACATCGGCATCCACGTATACCACTACACATGTATACTTCACCCACAATATATGCCCGTAGTAAAAGCATCCGTTCGGAGTAGAGTAGAGTAGAGTGGAGTGGAGTGGATCCGTACCCCCAAACAAGAGATTCCAGTTTTTTTATCATATTACCAGCCCTCACTCTGACTCTGCTTTCTACACACATAATATGCATACATCCAACCTCCATACATACCTCTAGCTCCTGCTAGAGTCTGCACGTAGTCTATTTTCTTAGTAGACCCGTAAAAAAGACGTTTAAGGTTTACACAGTTCCAGTTCCCTTCTCTCTTTTTACTCCTTTCCAATTCTAAATGCTTTCCAACTTTTTTCAAGCTTGCGAGTAAATACACTTACAACCCTAACTAGCTATCTACATTATACTAGTACTGTATTATTAAACATGGAAGTTCCATGGAGCACACGAAAGGCCTAGAGATATTCCGAAGGAATCCAGTCATTCTATAAGTGATCGCTGCTAGAGATACCTCACTCATTGTAACAGTCTCAAAGCAACCGCCATTCTCCTACTAAATAAATCCAAAAACGAGGAAAGTGATGGTGATCGAAGGAATCACAATAGCAGTGACTACCTACTAAAGTATAAATAAAGGTGGGTAGATATATACTTCCCACCTATGTATGTATATAGGCACTATACTATATATAATGTCTCACTACATTACATTCTATCAATTTTCCCTTTCATTGTGAACAAATAAAAAAATGGTAAATAAAATAAGTCATCGAAACCGTGTTGAAATAGCTACAAAGAAATGCACGTTTTGCATCATGTCAGTGTCACCGACATCGTATCGACATGGACGTAGGCTCGGTGTATATTTATGCGTAGCCATACCGAAGCCGAAGCCGAAGCAAAAGCCAAATCGAAAGCTACATAGACAGTGGCAGTGCCAATGCAATGCCAATGCCAATGCACTATCAAAACATAAATGCCTTGGGTATAAATATTAATTGAGTGACAGAACAGCTACTGTTTGCATTTGTTCCGTACACGAAAAAATTATCTTGCGATGTAACCCTGTGTGCAGCTGATGTTGATCGTAATACCAATACTGTAATGGAACGATGAACGATTCCTCCGTCCATGTATGTAGGTATAGGTATACCACAATATAATGTACAACGTGTCTCACATACCTACATACTTGGGTAGGCAGACAGTAGATACGTAATCCGTGTTCAAAACATAAAACAATATTGTTCCTTCATTGCGTCGTTCCTCTCTGATCTATTCTCTTCCTTTCTACTCTGCTGTGTACAATGTATTTATTTATAAGGGAGAGTGAAAAAACCAGCGAGTGAGGAGTAAGTTATGCAGTACAATGTGGAATGAGGTGTACATAACAAGAAGATAGGCTCGCGGGTATTATGTAAGATGCGTGTTCAGATATCTCTCATATATACTTTGGCTAAAGGGTACAGGAACAGAATGAATGAGGAGCTCTTTCATTTTCATTTGGAATAACTCTCCAATAATGAATGTACACACACAAGCCTCGAACACTCATTCAATATCACCTTATGCACCGACACACAACTCTTTCCCTCCACACTCATGCAAACCCAATCGCAATGGCAATGGTAGAGATACAATCCATCCACATAAAGCAATATATGTAGAATAAGGCATGGATACATAGTGCATAGGTAGGTAGGTACAGGTTATGTTAGTGTTAGTAGAGATAGTATATCTATACATTATACTTATTCCGATACCCATCTCCCTCGTCCATACATACTGCATGCCTTCCAAATCCCAAACATCACTGGAGATACATACACCAAATCAATTTTAGGAAACAATATTTGTTCACATGAATCACTCTTTAATCGAATATAACTATCCTCGTGGAAATTCACCCTCCCTATCTTTAGTCCCTTTAGTATTTATAGCTTATGCTTATGTACACTTGCGTAGCAGCACGGTCATTCCCATCATTGTATTGATACATACATCTTCCAGCTTCTATAAACTTCCACGATCTACAACCTACTGCAATATACACGGGATAAAAACACTACTGTGTGTGCAACATAACATTCTAGGGCTTTTATCCAAGTATCACATGCTTCATATAAATTCATATATATAACATGCTTTGTATACTTTCACGAAAACTTTTATCTATGTGTATGTTACTACCTGGGTAATATATACCTATACTATGTGTCCTATGCATACCATTCTAGATACGTAGCAACTCTCCTTTCCTTGCTCGAAAAGATTTGAGCACGGTGAACATTACACAACGGGAAAACATGAGGGCAGGCAAATAATATGATATAATAATAACAGGATAGGACACTTACTGCACTTATACTGTATGAGTGCACAGTACCATCACGATAATTTTTATAGATGTGATCAAGAATTCTGGCTATGTCTATACATGAGAAAGTTTATTTTTCATTTTCTCCACGAACAAAGTCAAACCAAACCTAAATTGCTCAGAGCGAAATGATAGACTGACGCAATACACCTTACAACTTACGTTGGTATACATACATACATACATACAATAGACCTCACTACCTCCAAGCTCACCAAAAGAACACACAAAAATACACAGAAAAACAAATAAGAGTTGAGACAAAAAAAAACAGCAATAAATTTTAATTTTAAGGATGGCAATCGTAATTGGACTCTCTATATACGCATTCGTCATTCGTCATTTGTAATTCGTAATTCGAATCGAATTCAAACCTACCATTATCATCCACATATAATTATGTAGATAGATACCTGTCTGTATATACGTGTAAATCATGTAATTACTAATTTTGATTGGAGTAACAGATAATTACAGTCATGTATGCATGTAAGAACCATACCATACCATCCCATACATACCATGGCTGGTGTAATTACAATGATTTCGTAGCAAGTAAAACGCTATTGATGAGCTATTCATTATTCTCCCAGCTAAATGAACAGATTTCGACTTGAGCACAGAGTAAGAGCAAGTAAGTGAGCAAGGATCTTTTTTCTTTCAAGGGAACTGAAGCAACGAGTATGGTATAAAATGAGGTCAGTGAATAAAAAAGTGCGGGCATGTTACATGTACTAAAATGCTATTCTTACTAGAAGCTTACATATGTAATTATAATCATAATCATGTCTTGGTTATCTTGTAGTCATAAAACTTAATCAAAGAAGCTAAAATCGAATATATAATTTAACACCACATGCAAGTAACTATTTTAGTAATCCATCCATAAAAGTTGCCGACAAGGAAGCCATAAAAGTCTTGGCTATTCTACCCTAGACTGGCTGTATATATACATATACCTATGTATGCATGAAAAGTGAATGATTTTCATTATCAACTCAAGTTTCGTCTCGTCCATTCCTCTCACACTTATTACTCCAATCTACATGTACATACCCTCATAGGTATTTTTAATCATACTAACACCCTCCTACATGAAAATACTTATTGCCTACTATTTGCTATATAAAGAGGGCCGTGCGTCTGACGATGAACGCTAATCATAAGCTACTGCTAATTCGAACTTTACAAGTACAAGTACAGTCATGAACTGGATACCACTGTAAAGTGAACTAATGGTAAGGAGAAGAGTCAAGAAACGGTTGCATGGTAATGAGTTGATTCGATATTTCTAGCAATATACGGATCATGTACATAGGTAGGTAATTATACTACCTACTATGCAATCGATCTGCTATATGTACACACCATTATGCAGGTTCAAATAATAAAAATCTAATGCATTGAATTCTGAGCATGTGGTTTTCAAGCCTGTCGTAATATCACATAGTGATAGAAAAAGTCTTTATGCACTTTTACCGATATAACCGTATGCTGTATAGTAAGTTTCGTTTTATTTCCATGTCTACACGAATATAATGAATGCAAGCCCAAAACCAAAGCCAAAGCCAAAACCAAAACCAAAACGAAGAAGCAGACAGGGAGATGTAGACGGAGGAAAAGTTGTAAGGGGAGAAGACTGAATTTGGAATATTTTTAATTATTAATTACTCAATGTTGTTCCAGTGTGTGAATGATGAAGTAGTAAAGAAACTGAATATTTTTGCCAAGATTCAAATTCCATGCAAGTAACAATCTACGACATAATGGGATGATTAAGACAGGACGGCAATACTATACGCAGCACAGGAACAACTTGGGTTGTAGTTTCAGATTGTAGAGAAAGCGAGAAGTGTAAAAAGAAGACCATGCTCTGATTCCTCCTTTCCTTTCCCTTCTCTTCTCTTTTCTTTCCCTTTCTCTGTGGGACTACTATACTTTGCCGGTTTTGAGAAGTCGACTCTCGCTCTTCCGTCTTCCTGAATACGAGTGCAACTATCAACCAACAACAAGTAAAGCACTCTGCCTGGCTTTGGCTTTGGGTGCATGATGTTGGGATTGGGAAGTACACTTCCTGCATACATTTATACACACATAATTACATCATACCTTCTACTTCTGCGTATAGCTATATATCTGTCTTCTCATAGAGATACTCAAATACTCTCTCCTATTCAAACATACATTGTGGGGTGAAAGGAACGAATAGGGAGAGTAGGCTATAAAGATATAGCCAAGTTGCTCATGGTAATTGGTAACGGGGACGGAGCGTCATATCAAACTAGGTATATATCTTTTGCCTTTCTCTCTCTCTCTCTCTCCGTCTGTGCATACATTTACGTTTACATTCACGTCCCCTTCGACAGTGTAAATAGATATTGATTGCAGTTAATTGGAAAAACTGATTAGGTTTAATTAATTTTAATTATGAAACATGAAGAAGGAAAAGTGTTTCAAGAAGACGCAGAAGAAATTCATCGAAGTAATTTTTTCCTGTCTCTCTCTCTCTCAAGGGCATGCATAATTATGTCTACCATAATTATACAGTATAAACCTACACTGCATAATCTGTAGGTATTTCCATATCCTAGCATCTTCGTATATCACATCGTATTAATATCTTGAGAAAATATGTCTAGGAGAATTTTGAAAAGTGCCGAGGTGCTTTTGCTTGTATTAATAAATTACTAGAGGGAAAGCAAGGGCGTTCCAGCATTCTTCATCAATTAGATTTTTCATTTTGAACTACGATGCTATCGTATCCTATCGTCGTCGTCGTCACTCTCTCTCTCTCTCTTTCTCTCTCTTTCAACAACACTAGACTACACTACACTACACTACACCATACAACACTATTCAGTGTTGTTTAAAATGTAAAATAATTTGTGAAAATAATGTACAGACGAAATATTTTACGTGAGGAAGTGCAAGAAGGCCATGGGAGAGCATATTGTATGTGTGCGTATCTAAATGGTTCATATTAGTATGCTTAGAGAGCACAGTGAGCCTCACAATCAGAGTATTTACACGAGAGCAAGTGTGATGCGTGAGGAAAATAAACAAATGACGTGGTTAAATAGATGCTTCCCACTCCAGATCGTGTAGTGTAGTCTAGTCATACTTGCAGTCATAGTCGTAGTCGTAGTCATAGTCATAGCCATAGTCATAGTCATAGCCATAGTCATATAAGTGTGGCAGAACGCAAGCAATTTCTTTGGAAACTCTGATAGCTTTTTCTAGCAAGGAGTACGCAAAATTTAATAGTTGCAGAGACGCACGAAAGAAACTTTTCCCATGTTTTACCTTTTAAAGTAGCCGAGTTGTAAAAGTCTGTATGTATATCTATATGTAGGGCCGTTCAGAATCTCGAGGTGTGTGCATACACACGTAGGGAGCCTCACATTACATTACAATATCGATGGAATCAGTTCTCTCTCCTCATCTATGACGGACTGTGAGCTCTGCTAGAGTCTGCCGTGTGAATGCAAAAAAATCGGGATATATCCATACACAGAGTAAGAGAGAGAGAGAGAGAGAGACGTAGCTGGGTCTATTCTACTCCTACACACATAGGAGTAGAATAGAAGTGACAATGGAATAAAGTAAATCTTATTATACAAATACGTAGCTAAGTGTAAACGTTTAAAAGCATTCCATCTCCTTCTCCTCCGAGAGGATAGATTTTTTTTTAAACTGTACAAAACTCAAGAGTAGTTATATTGGCAGTAGTTACAACACTCTGTTGTGTGCATGTGTGCACAACATTTTGACCTGCTCCCGCTACTCAACATGTACCAACGGAACGTAAGAGAACGTTAAAAAACGAGACTACATATATCTGTTCCAATGTGAATGTGATGCTTTCCACTCGTATACAAGTTGTGTGTACACAGCGTCGTCGTGCTCGTACTCGTATTCCTTGTCGTTGTCGTCCCTTCGTTTCGTTTAGTTTCGTGCCTTCTCTCCTTCCTCGGTCGCTGTCGACGTGGTGTATAATAACACCAACTCACTAGGGAGAGTGTGATGGGAGTCGCAGAAAAAAGGAAACTTTTATTTTCAATTAGGCAGATTTTTCAACGAAAGTTGAAAACGCGTAATTGAATTTTCGAAATTGATTGCTATTGATCGTGAATGGGGTGTTATCCGGGTGGAAATTCCCACCCAGGGGAACCTCATCGAAATCCCCAACAAATTAAGATTCCAATCCTGTTACTACATTCCCATGTATACCTTTCCTTCTCCGTTCTTTTCCTTTCCTCTTTCATATCGAATCCGAGTCTTTCTTTACTCAAGTAAAAGCTCCCAATGCAATGCATCTAGACCTAGACACACATGCACATACACATACACATACACATACACATACACATACACACTCTTTCACATACATATACACAATGCATGAACTCAAACTGTCTCGAGCACAAAAATATCTCTCTGTGTAGACATATACTACACTTATAAAGAGTACGGGCTCTACATCCACACACACTACATGCATGGAAAAGGAAACTACAATAATTCAGAAACAGGACATAATTCTCTCCTGGAATAACAACATCATATACCACCACTACAACCTACAACTACTACCACCACCACCCATGGTACTCCGATACTCGGCTCATGGTGCCTACTGTAGATGTTTAATCTACATCTTTCCAGCCTTATCACAATTTGTTACCCGTGCATGTTTCAATGGTAGTCCCATTTGTTTTTGTTTTATCTCAACCCTTGAACTTATCTCACACAACCCCTATATCAATTCTGGAATCTAGTACAAATATATGTACCCATGTAGGTAAGGTTGGATCTACGTGTTCCCTCCGTTGATAATGATACATCAAATGAATCAGCATTTTTATTCATGCGGATTTGTCCCCATGACAATATGCTCTTATACTAATACTGAGCCTGTTGACTATTTTATGCATTTTCAATATTTACAAAATTAATTACAGCACTACTGAATTTACAATGAAGATTAGAATACTGAATTCTGTTAACTTTATTAAACGCTCACCTCCTATTCTACCAATCTAACTAAGGATGGTAGATGCAATGCATACTAGTAGGAAAGTGTATTTTATACTAATTATAGCACTCTGGAACACAGCACCAGAACAGCTTCAATTTCTAATCCTACACGTGGAGTGGTCTCATATATTTTTAAGCATGAGAAAGCTTTGATACACAACCTCTAATTTTAGCCAACTAATTTTGCTAGTACAAAACGTGGACGTGTACCCAGTCACTATATAAATTACATATTGAACATGTCTGACATTTCGGCAATCTTTGTGTACATGCGGAAAGACTAATACATACATCTAACGCGACCATGAAGCATTTGCAATGGCGGATACACGCTTCAGGATTTACTATTAGCTCTAAATTCAATCGGACAGAAATATTATATGAGAAACTACCGGAGGCTTGGGTAATGTATGTCCTTTGTGTAGCATGTTTCAAAACTGCTCGTAACTTATAGAGAGAAGATATGTACCTACATACATAGGGAAACTAGGTATATAGCTTGTGGATGCGTAATATTATGTGCATACCTATCTGTATGCACACCATGAACATGAAGGTAAATCTGCTACCTCCCAACTACCAACACCAACCTTTGATTGTTGCTGTGAGACCTATGCTCTACAATTCCATCGATTGTGCAACATATTTGTCGTCGAACTAATACTAATTGTACGGACAAGTCTAATAGATATGGTCTTAAAATCAAAACTTTTATCTACTAACTTTCATAGAGATTGCGTTGATAGTTTAGATAAACATAACATCTCTCTCTCTCTTTACTCTATATAGGGATAGGTTCATTAGTTATACTTTATAGAGAGTAATTTATAGATTTTGAATTAGAGAAATGTATACAGATATGTGCTGATGTGAACAAAGTTATAAGGACTGCGACGCAAATGTGAGTGTAGTATTATAATTATATCCTATTATTATATTATGACTGAATTCAATAAATGAAAGCTACTACCTACTTCTACTGCTAACTGCTACTACTAGTGCTAGTGTTACTGCTATGGCTACCGCATATATGAAGGCCACTGTGATGCACACCTTCAGTCCTTGACATTTAAACTTTTCCAGCAATAAAACCCAAGTTTTCTCTCTTTCTCCCTGCTCCCATATTAGTAAGTTTATTTTCCTAAAGTTTATTTTGTCGGCATGAAAGCTTAATAGCCTCTTTCCCAGAAAAAATAATTTAGAGACGTATACATATACACGGGTAGGTAGGGGATTATATAGAAATACAGTATACCCTTGTCCATGTACTTGCCAAGAAACAAGTAGGAAATCACAATAAAAGTAGATATAGCTACTAGTAGACTACATGTGTGTATCCTTTGTCCTGCATTGATATACGAGTTATTACGACTATCGTCAATATTATTATTGTTATTTTGAGGGAGATGCATGTACGTTGGAAATTGAACGGGTCATGCATAACATGGAACATTAGTTGGACGATCAAAACCCTGGAGAATTTATACCTTTACATGGAAAAGTCACAAGTTTCCAACAATGGAAAGAATATTAGTGTATAATATTTTCCATTTTAGGCTCATTTATATTTTGGATGTTGGTACTTTATCGAGTTTTATGGGCTGGTTAGGAATAAATGTACGTTCCACACTAAAGGTTCAACTCAAGGAAAAGTTACTATGATTTACTCATCATGGAATCATGTCATCCAGTAAATATTTAAAAGTACAAGTAGGTAATCATCATTCTGCTCTGCGAAAACTTCCTCAAGTCCTCTTTCAAAACGAGCGAGTACCTACACATATATATACACACAAACAAAAATGCAAACCCCGGACTCAATTGCATTTACACCGTTCAAAAAATTGATTCGATAAAATGTACAATTGCTCCATAGAAAAAATAAATCAAATCTCGTCATTATTCCGTCGTGAATACATCTCCCACCAAACCATACCATACCATACCATACCATACCATGCCATGCCATACCATTACAAACAAACTGCACTGTGACTGTGACTGTGAACACTCTACCCAGTCAGGAAAAAAAACGAACTGTAACTCTGAAAGTGTAAATATACTTTTCTACGACCATGTTCTATTTCATAAGCACGAGATGAGGGAAAAGTCTACAGAGTTTACAGATCTAGCAATTATTATTATTATTATTTCAACTCCACAGAAATAGAATCCATCTTCTCCGAGCTCGAGAGTAACTTTGTAAATTTCAAATCCAAATATAACCATGTATATAAAATGTATTTGGTTGACGACATAATTATTACTCCATACTGCGTTCATCATGACGGATGATCTTTATGGTCTCCATATTAAAAGTCACACACACGCAGCGCAGCAGTGAGAAAATCATATAGAAGAAATTAACAGATGGGTATCTAGTGTGATGGTCTAATGACGTTGTGCCCTTCCTGACGTTCTCCCTAGCTCATATATAAACACACACACACACACACTCACTCAATCTCTCGCTGTCTCTAACAAGATTTAAAGACAATATCATTCAATATAATATATTTCCTATTGGGATTTCGTAGTTTCGTAGTTTCATACGGCCATCGACTCGCATCCCATCGACTCTCCTCGACTTGACTCGACTCCACAAAGACACTGACACAAACCATGTTATCACTGTTTAGAATGCATCCAATGACGCAGAGTATACAGCATTACATTAATACATAGCCTAGGCATACCTACTTGAGCTCTAGTATATAACCCATAACAGTTGATATTAATATACTATATAAATCATAGAGTATAATAAATATCTGGTCCCTTTTCTTGTTACTTGCATACAGTTTTAGTTAAGTGATACGTTATGACATTATTGGACTTGGAGCTGATTTTTGAATATTATTTATGCATAGCTGATTAAAATTGGGAAACTTTTCCCGCCCCTACAAGCGTCATCTGGATCACCACCGCACCGCTTCAAGAAGGAAGAATCGGATTTCCAAATGCATCCATGAACTACCGAACTGCACAATAAAGTCAGAGTAGCGATCGAATCCAGTGTACATACAAGATGCACAATGTGTATGCATAGTCCAACTTACTTTAGGGTCTCTCTCTCTCTCGCTCTCTCTCTCTCTGCATCGATTTGTCATAATTGCTTTAAAACATTTTTAATCCCTTTTGATTCTGCTCGTCAGTCATGTCTGCCTTCGTCATTTCAATCGTATTAGAATCAAATTAATATTTATTAAGTTTATTCCCAAAGTTTAACTGCAGCCCTGAGCTTGCTGAGATGTAATAAGATTGCAAGAGACTTGTTAAAAACTTTTTAAATTACTTTTAAATTCAATTGGTGTGTTGTACACTCAAGTGCAAGGAGTATGTGCGCGTTGGGAATCTACGACGTAAAAAATTCTACAGATATCCTTCCGTTACCGTAAACAATTCTTTTCTACTACGTAGATACGACACGGGACAGGAAACTTTGGAGCTGGTACTGGTACTGGTACTGGTGCTGGTACTGAAGCTGGACTATTAGTAGCAGTGTAGACTACATAATATTTCCTGCAACAGCACTATATATATCCAGTACATTTGATTTGAGTTGAGTTGATTGTGCACAATGCGGTGGTATAAACGCATTAGATTGTAAAACTAGAGCGTCAAAGTCAATTTCTCGAGTCAAGTTGATTAATATAACAATATTGTAATAATTGCTAGTGCGATATACACAATCTTTGACTGGGTTTAATTCCTTGTTATTTTTATAATTATACACGTTAGTTTCAGATACAAGATTATACACGGTACTGACTGGTGGCTGAATGAGCAATAAGATAACAATAATATTGTTTGTATGTATATGTAGGTACTTGTCCACGTCTACGTCAACCCCGTATCGCGGGAAGAAGCTGCAGCCATTTCTGATGTACTTATTATACTACCTCGATTAAGCTGTAATTATATACTCGTTGTAATTCAATCTTGTTTTTTATGACAAAGTACAAAGTACAGCATTTGTAGTTGCATGGTTGACGGTAAGTTGGACGTGTCATACTTACAAGTTGTACAATTACAACTGAGTTGACAATTTTATTCTGTACACTCTACGGACGCTTTGCAGACGGCACGGCAAGACAAGACAAGACACGACCAAGTCCAAAACCAAAACCAAGACAAAGCAAAGGAGAAGATCAAGACAACGACGAAGATGAACGACTTACAAATTTTGTACAATCTGTGCTTTAATGCGTTCATCATCATATTATATAGGTAATATATATCTTGTTGGATTTGCTGCCTGTGGTGCTAGCAATGCAATACAATGCAATACAATACATTGCACTAACCTACCTACCTTGCGTAAAACTTTTATTACCTCCATCATTCCTGTTTACGAATAATATCGGTTTGTTCGTCCGTTGGCTAGTTATCTTGTTGATGCTGGTTAGTGGAAAAAAATAGTTGAGGCATTAGGGGAAAGAAACTGACAAAACAGGTACAAATGTTAAAGTTAAAAAAGATATGCATGCATACACATGTAGGTATGTACTATGTGCGACAGATCCTTTACACACATCCAGTACAGATAGGAGTATTAAGGATCCAGGACCAGGATCCATTTATATACCTGCGTGTACAATATCAAATATAATACAAGCACATTCACATCCTCCAAATCGATTCCTGACGTCATGGGGCTATTTGTTAAATTTTTTCAGTCTTCAGTCATATTTCAATATAATCTGACATGTAATCAAGATTATTTCTGAGGGGGTGAGAAACGAGGATCGTTCTCTCTCTCTCTTTCTCGACTATAGCCATGCAGATACCTACCTATAATTGTATACATAACGTATGTACTATGTACAGATATAAGTCGACCATGTTTGCAGACTTATATAGAGAATATTACACACTCTTATTATGTTGTTATGTATGCAATAAAAGTTTACATTTTACATCAAATTTTTACTCGAATAACGAATAAGTATATCATACAGGAGGGACTCTGGATAGTGAGACAGCTTGAGGGAGATTCTCGGCATGAATTTCTTGTTGCCACTGAGAGTGTTCTGTTTTATTTGAGTACGGCGCACGTGTATCTCTATTTCTGTGTAGGAATATCTCTGTATCCTCAAAGCCAGGAAAGCTAGCAATATCAACACTAACACCAACACCAACTCAACTCAACGTAGGTACCTAGGTACGTGCATATGTACTACAATTCCCAATTTCCATCGAATTCTACACAGCAGACTGAATACTGGAGATATATTTCCAAACGGAGGATTATAGCTTTGAGCTAAATGAGGACTAACACTACAGCACCAACTTACTAACTACTAACTACTAATGCTAATACTAATATGACTGGAATCCGCTTAGAGAAAAAATACGAACAAAGTTTATTTTGAGTACAGATGATTCCAGATGATTCATCTGATTTAGTGTGTTATGATTATGATTATTTTCTTTTCATCTTTCAGTTTCTGTCATAAAATCCAATTTGATCGTAACTTATATTCTATTTTGAAATGACGAGAAGACGAGGAGAAGAAGAAGAAGAAGAAGAAAAAGAAGAAGCACCACGAGCTCTTACTTTCTTTCCACCACATTTCCTTTGCCATACTATGTATTTTTCTATTGCAATTGCTGCTTTTACTACCTTCTTGCTTTTCTGTGCTGGTACGAAACCAATACCAATGTACCTACATCAACTCAGCTCCCAATCCAACCTCTAGGTACAGCCACCCCATTGGAAAACGCATCCCATTGAAATCGTAGTATTTTTATACACGAAACAGATAGAGCGTTACCAGTGATACCAAAGTAGCATGAAATGTCATTGGATATTTTATCCAACTGAGAGTTGACTCCATCAAAATCCTTTCATTATATGTATGTATACTCTGTACTTGTGAAGCAGAGTAGTCAAATACCTATAGGGTAGAATATATACCAATTTATATACATACATACCTCCATGTATGTAAGTACAGTGGCATTGCATTCTGCATTCTGCATTGCACGTGAAGTGTTGGCCCTGTGCTCCTACTCTACATACGAAACATCACCGAGTAACACATAACAGGAATTCAAGTTTCACTTGAATCTCGTCTAGATTCACAAGCCAGTTCAGTTCAAGTCAAGTCACAGTCACAATCATAGTCGTAGTCAGAGTGATAGTCATACGAAGTGCCAACAACCACCTAACACTGTCCGCATCAATTCACTTCCCTTTTACTAAACTCATCCAACTCCTCATTCCTGCTAATAGAATGTAGGTAGTCGGTAGTAAACGAGATAGAATTGTGAATTCAGACATTTCACACAAATTTACAAATACCTTAATTTGATATTTGTACAGACATTTTGTGTTAGCGAAAGTCAAATATGACTAAAATATTCCTGATATGATGATGACATTACATTATGACTATTCCTTCTTCGTTATTTTCATTCGCGGAACGTGTAGTCCGGAAAGACTGGTTCCTACGTAGGTACCTATCCTATCTACCTCTCTAGGTATACATATATATATATATATAAATATACTGTCACTTCACGTACACGTTTCTATACGAAAGACAACGCTTATAACTACACTACCAGCCTCCACGAACAACGACAAGGTTTATACAAAGTGGAATAATAAGAGAGAATTGAAATTCATATTCATAGATTTGGGTGACACATTCACATGGCAGTCATCTGCGTAACTGAACGAACATGTTTTAATGTGTTATTCTCTGTCTGTAATCGTGGAGGAAGGAAGCTTTGGTGCACACATAAAATATAGCAGGGACACGCATATATCTTTAATAATATTATTATTATTACTGTTACTACACATACACATAATAGAATACGCTGAGCTCTCTGTACAACCCAGTCACACCTACCGAACCCATGCTTTATAGAAATGATTTGAATAAAGGAAAATGATCCTCAAGCTCTATGTTTTGGCATTTTGGTCATAGAGATCTGTGGACGGATGGATGAGTGCGTATCATACATACGGATGTTTCCATGCACAGCATACCTCTACATAGCTCTAGCTTACTACACGAAAAGTAGTCGCAGTTCAGCACAGCACAGCATAGCATAGCATAGCATAGCACAGCATAGTACACAGATATCTGGGTAAATGTGAAGTGTGAGAGGACGAGAGGAGAGAATTGGAATGGCCAAAGCCAAAGCCAAACTATCCCAGATTCCACCAGCACTAGCACCAGCAGTCAAAGGCAGAGGCAGAGGCAGAGGCAGAGGCAAGGAAGGAAAAAGGAACAGAAACCAACTGGCTGAGCTAAACGATCTTCACTGACGATCTATTATTCAACGATGACAATCATGAAAGGGAAAAAATCATTTCTGTTATCTTTCAGCATGATTAATTTTCTACGCCATGCTTTTATTGTATTCCATATCTAAACGAAAATTTTAACCCTTTTCCTATTCCTTCCATATCATCATCAATGTAGCAGGAGCTACTATCATTAGACAGTAAAAAGCAACTTATAGCCAACCCAAGCTATGTACAAGGTCCGTGTGTACGACTATCTGCAATTACTACAGACATCTCAGTGTACAGAGTCGAGGCGAGTTATAGGATTTGTAAGACTGGTGCGATCACTGAACAACCTTACAGAAAGATGTGCACTGTGCAGATTGAAATCGTTTCTTTTGTACAATCCTCTGTTTCCCTGCATTCTATATAAAGCTAAAGTAAGTAGTGCACACTATGTATGTATGTACATGTAGGTGGACTGAATAGTGCAAAAGTCTACGTAGAGTCTTTCAGACCACAGCATACACCTTTTCCACAGCTATAGTACCTACGTAATGTACCTATGGATGTAGGTATGTATGTACGTTGTCTGCAGCCATGCATGTAGAATCATTAAACTTTTTGTACTTTTGGCATTTGATTTTTCACACTGTACTGCACCTCTCACTCTCTGTTTGGATATGGAATGGTAAACTGCTATATAATTTATGTAGTCTTCCAATCAACCATCAACAATCAGCCATCAACACTGTATTAGAGACGTAAAGGCAGACGAAAGGAATTTATGTCATTTGCGAAATTTCTAAAACAATTCAATTCCAGTCAGTCTAACTCTAAACCCAAGCCCAGAATGTTATCACTATGTATGTATGTATCTAGGACTGACTGTACTGGTTTACTATTCTCTCGCTTATGTATGCTGATTCAATGTGCAAGGAAAATTCACAATAATTTCTATACTCCTCTTCTTAATTGTTCCACATGAAGTACGACAAAACAGGACATGATTGATCGCTTTAGATAGACACACAATTTATAGGAACATATTTCATGCATTTTGATTTGTTTGAAATTAAAATTGAGAAATGAATGATTTATTGCGGTTTCTATCATTTATTTCTAGAGGAAAAAACTTGACAAGTAAAATACAATGAGACGAGATGAAACGAAATGAATCGAGGGAATGACAACTGGGAAGCTTAGCAAGAAAATTATGAAACAGGAAGCAGTCTAAGAATCACAAGTAGAACCTACAACTATTGGCTCTTCCGATTAAACATTTTGAAACAGGAGTGGAAAAAAAAGATTTCAAAGGTTCAAATGGGAAGTAGTACATATTACTAATGGATAACGTCCTTCTATTCCAAATGTGTCTCGAATTCTATCCAAGAGAAAAAACTAAATGCAGATTCTCCATCTGACTCTGACTCTGACTAGTGAGCTTCATTGACAACACCAGGAGTTAAATCATCATGCTAAGGTACACTTTAATTTTGAGGAAGAAACTTTTAAACTTGTAGTTACTGCTACACTAAGATAAGGAACGGCAAGGGAAGGCAAGGCAAGTCAAGCCTAGGGAAGAGCTAAGGAAAAGTCAAATAATAAATTACTTTTTTTTTGCTGAATTATTTTAGTCAATTAGTACACGTAATTACCTTCTTTAAAATATGTACTTTCAAACGCTCTGACTGGTTGGCAAATCTGCTACTGCTAGGTCGATGAATTACTGAGCTTCTGCAATTCTGTAGTAAGAAACTTTTTGTGCTTACAAAATACTCTTCAATCATATGAATACAGCCATGATTGCAACAACAATTTTACGTTTTTTTTCTCTTTTTCTCTCTCCCTCTCTCTCTCTGCCTCAATATTAACTTCAAATGAGATATGGTGACTCGCAGTCATGGTCGTAAATCATACATTGTGCTCTTGTACTACGTATACGTACTACATGTGGAACCTGTGCCTCGTAAAAAAATACAAGTCAATTTTTCAGGCTGGGCTAAACTACCTACCAACGGATAGTAGTTATTAGTCCGACAACTAATAAATTGAAGCTGTTTTTAATTTTAAATTGAATTGATTCTTCCTCAATATTCCAATTTCAATTTTTGAATTTGTTTTCTACGAATCGATGATTGCGACTTTAAGGCAAGTACATAATTTAAACAATCCATTAACTTTCCAGGTAGTAATAATAATAATAAATAATGCATTAGTGGACTCTTTATTGATTGAAATTTTGCAATATGTAAGTACGCCTAAGTAGGATTGTATTGTACGTACAGGTTGATGAAATCAGACAATCTAGGTTTCCTTCTTATACTTTCCAACATTCCATTCCATTCCGTTCCCAACCAAACCAAACCAATCCAATCCACGAATCCACCCCAATCCAATCCAATCCAATCCAATCCAATCCAAGATCCAACCCAATGATGTCTACCGACAAGTAATAAGTAGATAATCATATAATAGAATATGTATACACCCTAAATTAAGTATATACTCAAGGCTGAAGTTGAAACTTAAACAAGATATAGGTATTCGCCATATGCGAATTAAGGAACGATGTCGAGTTAAAATGGTAAAAAAATGGTCTAGGATTGCTGAGGAATTGGCAAATATAAGGTAATAAAGTAGGCAAAGTTTGCAATTTAAAGAACATTTACCCTCTTTAATCAACTCTGGTTTTTAATACATGTATAATTAATTAAAAGAGTTGGTAAAATGAAAAGCTATTAGCCAAATTTCATTAGAGAGAAATATCTGTCGAAAAATAGATTTATTGCTCGCGAATGATTGTGTAACAATCTTCAGAAGCTAGGCAACATTTCATATTTCATTCCATCTACAGCGAGAGTCTACCAATCAGCGATCACTTTGCTTTCCTTATATAGCCTACGTATATACTTACCTACTTAGGTATATCTACTTCTCAATATCTGGCTTGGGCTCTAAAGATTTACCTCTCTACATACATCATCTCATGATGCATACAATTATACATTGTACGACTGTTCTGTACTGAACGCTGGGCTTAATGTATTTTATTATATTTTAAGCTCACGAAGTGGATATCATATGATTCATATTCATATCTGTTTAGAACATAACATGGAAAGATAGTGACTTGTGAGTAACGTAACAGCTGGATAGGTACCCCACAGAAGCCAGGGAGTCTAGAAAGAAGGTGCCCATGTTCAAATGTGAGTATCAGTATCAGCCTTAACACATGGGAATAGTCTTTAAAGCCATCTGAGCATAGTATGCTATGTATATAGACGAGTTACTGCATCCTAGGAAATATACATGACCCTTCCGTACGTTAATCAATACGATAATGGTTTTAGTGTTTTATTGCATATGGCAAATCAAAGAGGACTGAAGGAAGAATCCATATATCTATGCACTAATACATGCTAATTAATAATACCTTAGAGTTTTGCAACAGACGCTCTAATGCTCACAATTAATCGTCATTTTCAATTTTATTCTCCACTGATACATCACGGCAGTGTGTTCCGTAGCAACGTCGACTGTAGTCGGCAATCTTTAGTCTATTTCCCCACCTCACTCGAAATGATCTGCCTATACACTTTACAGAGGCCATTGTATAGGCATAAGTGTATATAGACGTGGTAGCTTAGGTATATACAAAGATGAAATGTGAATGTGAACGTTAATAATGCTGACGTTGTTTTTTTTCTCCGTTGCTGCTAATTTTAAAAATGCCTTTGCTGTACTTTAGTAATTACATGTATTAAAGGAATCCTATGTAGGTATACTAATATGTGCACGAGATGAAATTGTTGAGCCTGAGTGGTATAGACATTGGTTTGGTAATACGAAACGTTCACCAGAGTTGTTTGGTGTTTCGTTCCATAGTTTATGTTCTTGACTCGCATAAATAATTTTTTTAATAAAATAAAGGCTTTGATACAACCAAAAACCAAGCCAATTATTAGAAACCCAGCGTAGAAATTAAGACTAATCTTAAGCCACATAAATCCATCTGAATTTTTTCCTATCCGTCGAATTGTATTTACCAACCATTTTCATCTTCTTCTGTTCTCGACAAACCATGAGTATAGGAGAGAACGTTGCCATAGAGCTGGCTGATGCTGATGTTGCTACTAAAGCTGGTCCTGGCCTGAAACTGATACTGGGAATGGGACTGAGCTATGAGAGAATTGGTATGTACATGGTTGAATCCGCTCGAGTCTGCAATCAGCCGACGATAGAGTAAAAATGAAAGCAGTCACAAGAAGACTTGGATTTTTTTGAATTCACGTTTTTCGTGGAATGAACAGAGGTAATGGTAATATATACGCTCGTTTAGATCTAAGCTCTCAGCCTCACGGTATTATTAATTGCAACCACCTACGAGCTAAAACACATTTTTTACTTCTCCGTTCGACCATGTACAAAAGCATCTATCACGTCATATCACATCCCTGACATTGAAACGTACATAAGAATGATGTCCTTATGTAGGTGAATGTATGAGGAAGGGAGGAACAAGTACGATGCGATGGTTTATAACTATTAGCACTAGACATACCTTTCTTATTCTCTAGATATATATTTATACTCCGTAAGTACCTTACGTTCAGAGGTGTACACAGACAAAAAACGAGCTAGCGTTAGTCCATTGAACCCTTTTATAAATTACACTGAAACTTTTTCACAATAAAAAAATTCCCTGACATTCCAAAAAGGCTAATAGCAAATAATTTTCCATCAACTTGAAATTACAATTTACACTCAGAAAATCCCATGCAGTGTAATTAATAAATAATGAGGCATAATTAAAAGTTTTGTCGTGTCAAAAATTAAGCAATGAAAGTTAAACTATCTTAATGTTTCATTACTATTTTTTCAAAATGTCCTCTGTTGTTCTCCGTTTGTTAGAATAGGATTCTTACTCATTTGTTATAGCTCTAAGTAGATTGTTCAACTTCACAATCTCAACTCAACAGGAAGCAGAGAGAAGGACGAAGGGAGGAAGGCAGAGGGAGAGGGAGAGGCATGGAAAGAGACACAATAGTTAAACTCCCTACATATTATGTAGGTACATACAGCAATAGTTCTCGTCTCCGAGTAACTTGTTCAGAGCAGCAGCCTCCACGAGCTCGCAAATGTGATGAATCACATTTTTTTCGCAGATGCAGATAGTCTGGGTGTACTAGTAGTACTACTGGTAATAAAATTGTCTTTCCTTTTTTGACCATAAATTTTAATATTTCACGGATTGCTTGTTTCCTCCCCTATACTGCAGAATTATACGTATTTATTATAGGGAAAATTTCTCTCCCACTATCAATTCAATACGAGCCAAGCCAAGGTAGTTTAAAAAAGTAGTTTAAAGCCTCAAGAATGTAATTCAGACAATTTCCCGAAAACACTGCGTGGAGAAAAGATTTTAAAAAATAATAGAAAAAAAACAAGTAAGTAAAAGGAAACAACGTAAGTGTTACGAATTGTGGATTGGGAAACCACACAAACTAAATAATGCTGCCTTGGATTTCCAAGCCAGAAACTACAAGCTCCAATCCACAGTTGCAAGTAGTAACTTGTACTTGGACTATCGTTCGAAGGTACAGGTGAGGGTAATTCATTTGAAAGTTGTAAAATTCTACGATTCCACGACGGATCTTTCCGTTTTCCCCGGACATGGATACAGTGAGGGAGAGAAAGAAGTAGCTGGGAAAGGAAATGTAATCTGTAGTAGCTAGTAAAGCATCGAGTATACTATACCCTCCACGTTTCAATCCACATATGTACATACGTACCTTCCCCACAGCCATGAGAAACAGGATAAAGGAGAAGAGCCGTTCCACTGACACTCTACTGTACGCAGAACACATGAGCATTACCCATATAAATACATAGGCACCTACACTACACATCTCCGTGGAAGGAGTTGGGGTGTTCCGTGTTGCCGTGGCTTTCAATGCGTATTCTACACTTGACTGAGATTTCCCACTGTACAAATTATACATATGGAGCAAGGCAAGCAAAGCAGAGTAAAGTAAAGCAAAGTAAAGGAGCGAAACGAAACGAAACGAAACCAACGAATTGCTACTGGTAGGTACATACGTCGTCGTTTTGCGTGGTGAAAGAGACTGAGTAAAATAAAATAGAAATCCATGTAGTTTTGCAATTGCAGTCACGATAAACCACACAGTGACATTTAATAGGTCGTAGTTTTCCATTATTTTCCAATATTTACACAAGCTGATTAAATGCTCAAAATCTACGCACGTGCCAAAACAATAGCAAATAAAGTACTCAGTTTTGGTCGGTATTCAATGCCCGCAGCCTACTACATGTCTCTCTCTCCCTCCCTCCATCTCTCTCTCTCTCTCTCTCTCTTTCACTAAGAGACTTGGAAACTGCTGCCGTGCTACTCCTCCGCTACTATCAATACAGATACATGGGAGTTATATGGACAGGGATAGTTACCTCTATAGGTATAGGTATACACAGCTTAGCAATCTGGTAGTTGATGTTGATAGTTGAGACTCTACCTCTACAGACGTACATACATGGTATGGGATGGTTCTTATAGTTTCTACAAATATTAAGCTGTACATCCCCAAAAGAAGTATATTATCTACACAGACTCGTTGGACGACGAGGGGTTACGTAAGTATTTCGAGGTAAGTAGTGAAACCCAGGGAAAGAATAGCGAAATGAAACGATTCGAAACTTTAACGTAACAGGGTAAATACACGAGCTAAAAACACATAGATTCTACTTGTAGTGTCCTAGTGAATTTCGATTTCCCTCGGACATTCTAAACTACAGTTAACTTTCATGCAGAGAACATCCACTGCTAAGTGCATACATCACAACATGTAGCATAACATGGCATAAAGTAAAAAATACAAGTGCAATAAAAACGAGGTGCTCTAGCTTTTCAAATGAACCTCTGAGTCTCTCTCTCTCTCTCTCTCTCGCAGTCAGAGTTCTTTCCCCTATACCCTCAAGAAGCGCCTAGAATCATGTGTGTCCGTTTGAAAACTACAACACTCGGACTCGACTACTGCGATTCATGCTCATGTGTTCACAAAACAATTTCTTTATTCTTCCGATACTTCCGCTGTCCACTAAGGTACACCCACAACCTTATCCGAACCAACCACAATCCCTCCATGCTGCCCTCCTACAAGAAACAATGTCACAATATGTACTCTCAACTAAACTCTAACTTCTTGGATATTGCATTTCCACCGCTAAATCTCCAACTCGTTTCCAATTTTCTAAACCATCCATGACTCTCGTGGAGTCAAAAAATATTGAAATTAAATTGAATCTGAAAACTTTGGAATTGTCTAGACAAGTTAACGTAGAACGTGAGGATACTTTTATTGTTATTATTCCTCTGTAATAAAAATGATTTTGTAAAGAACACTGTTTTCTCGTAGTACATAATATGTATATGTGCATACCTACATATCTGAATCTGTGTCTACCTACTTACATGGAGTAGGTATGTACAGTTAAATATTTAGCGAGTATTATTAACACCGCATATGTGGAGAGAAAAAAGGAGGACTGAGACAACTATCGTAGATCTAAAGTAGTAAAGAGAGCTTGATGTACAATTTAGCTTGGACATGAAGATAATTGCTTTCTCTATTAGTCTTATTGCGTCAGTATTTTGCTTTAGTGCAGTTAGGAAGATTAGAGAGAAACTCGAACTGGAGTAAAATTACTGCTAGCTTAGGCACTTTATGGGTACACATAAGTTGGAATGTGACGTTCACGTTGTATAGCAGATACCTCCAGCATATTACAAAACATCAGCATCAACGCTCATTCAAATGGGCTCACAGACTTTTAAAACTATGAGCCTCGCGTAAAGTATAGGCACAATAGACAACATGGCAATGCAATGGCGGCTGTATCTACATATACACCTATGTATGGCATGGATATATATCGTTATGGCTAGTCATAGTCTACAGATATATGAGAGATCTATAAGAACATCAACGCCAACAAATGCATATATCACACAAGAATTTCCGATATTCCACCAAAACTAATTTCTAACTTGAATCACTTCAATGAGTATACATCTGCAATCCCCAGCATACCTATGTACATATACCTACTGGTCCTGGCCCTTGTATAAAATGCTTCGATAGCATATTATATCCTATAGTCTTTGAGAGAGAAGCACATTCACCTTCAAAGTCAGAACGTAATGCATAATTAATGTACACTGTATATCCTTATGTCTCCGCTAAACTCGAAACTGGAAAGTATAAGCCTATGAAGCTCAAGTATATAAACTGGAGCGGTGATTCAGAACACATTTGCATACAGAGTCAAGTTTATAGTTGCCACAACCAAAAGTTGTAACAGCATTACTACATAACGAGCAGATAATTAGTCCCTCATCTTCTTCCTCCCGATCCCAGTTTTTAATCTTCGCTTCATGAAGATAGTTATGGACCATATCCTCCGTACCTTCCTACTACATATACACACAATAACTGCAAACTCATTTCATTATCCTCATCAAAAATTAGAACTGAAAACTCAACCGAAAATTCTTAAAGTTTTTCTCTACCGTGCAACTATGTATGGTATGGTATGGTATGGTATGCCATACCATAATACCATACCAAAGCATGCCTTGCCTTTGCAAAAGGTACTTGGTATATGGGCCTGCAAAAGATCAAGCATCAAGCCTTCGCCTACACAGTCAGGAGAATTAATGTAAACGTTTTTTTGACATTATCACTAAATATTAGATTAGTAGAATCAAATGAGGAAAGTAACTAAAGTAAAACTATTAAAAAACAATTTGCACAGAAATATTTCCTAAGCATAGGATATCAGCGTGATGTAAGTGTGTACCTAGAGATTAAGAGTAGGTATATACGTATATATATGTACCTAGTATGGTAGTATGATTTAACTCTAGCGTATGATTATGAACTGAGTTGAACCGACGAAGAAATTTTTTAGGACAAATCAGAGAAGAGGTCAAAGCTAGATTTGTAGCCTGCGGCCAAGTAAAACATTTACTGTTAACAGAAACAGAAACAGAACCAGCAACAGCATCTCTAATCGTAGCGTAAGTCTAGCTCAGAAGATTCTCATCATGGCATGGCATGGTATGGCATGGCATGGCATTGTATGGAATTGCATGGCATTTCATTTCAAGCCATAACATCCCATCGCATGCCACGCAGGACCAAAGTAGAAAATTAAAAAAACAAAAATTCAAATTATTTTGACATGGGTAACACATTTAATGTAAAGTCAAATTAGGAAAAAAATTAATCATCTGCTGTCACTATCACAATGAGTATACAAAACAGCTACAAAGTACAAAAACAGAAACATTTCCCAACATCCATGATGTTGTATGCATTGATGCATGTACGTATACCTACCAATGTATTAAGAGAGAGAGAGAATTCTAACCGATCTCTATGATGTGACTACATCAACATCAGCATCAGCTTCAACTATTCGAACAGAATGATTCGACAACTACTAATTCAAAGTACCTAGCTGATTGTGAGTAAGAGTAATGATTTCCCTGTCACTATATATCTGCACTAATTAAATAATTCTGCATGGCTGACGATGAACCAAGGAAAAATATTAATAGCACCCATGTACGTACGACGTGCATACAAGTCATTAATGTTTGACTTAACTAATTTAGCAAACTCAATAATTAATATCCGAGTTACACGAATATTAGAACATATAGCAAAAATGGTATTCAGGATGAAAGACGACATCACAGAGTTATTTATAGTAGCCTGAGGAATTCAATCTCCATCTCTAATGCATACCAACTGCCTAAATACTACTACTACTACTACTACTACTAAAACTTCCACTGCATATCCTACCATACCATATCATACCGTAATACAGCCGTAATTATACACAAAAACCCACTAGTCACTCTACTCTATCTGTACACGATGGCATACTTACGCTATGCCATTTTATTCTCATTTTCTATCATATTTTATGTTTTCAAAGATTTATCCCTGCTTGTCCATACAACGGCCTTCATGCCCACGCCAAAGTATTCCAGCTCCAACCCATTCCTTCTACATAGCCGTTCGTATTCAATTGGAATCCTAGGAAACGGTATTTCCTCCAATTTCGAGGAACATCAACATCAACCAACAATCAAGAGAACATGTCCATATGGAAGTTGGAAACTGTGTATCAAATCGTAATTCTTATTCTCACAGAATAGTTGCTATTAAATTCATACTACCACAACCTCTCCTATACCAGTACCATACATCTATGTATATCCCTATAATTTCGAATGTGTGGAATGGATGTGCGAGGAATCTATAGGTGATACTTGTTTGATCGTTTCTGTAAATACAAATTACAGTATCCATAGAAATCGTAAAATGTGCACATGTATTTATTGCTGTACAAGGATAGTCAAATAAGATGGAAACTCATGAGTTTTAGCCCAGTAGAATGCGACGGAAGATGTGAGCAAAGAGAGAGAGAGAGAGGCTCTATAACATTGTAAATACACTACAGTAGAACAGGACGTCAGACACCACCGGCAACCGGGAACCAAGGACCAAGTAACTAACATTTACCATTATAGTTAAAACTAAAGTGAGCTAATATTGTAAAACGAGCGTCGAGTCATGGAAGCCGTAACACTAACCCTACAGCCAGTAGCCACGAGCCCAGGACTATTTATTTTCTACTCTCTCATTACTCGGCATCAAAGGCTGGGTGCTTAAACATTCATTAATTTATCCAAAACCACAAATTTTAATTATTTTGCCACTCTGTTTTCCTTCAATATTTGCATTCTCTCTCCTTCTCTCCCCACTGAATGTTTGTACGTAGCGTAAGCATAAGCGTTGGCTATATATATGAGGACTTTTCTCAAGTAGAAACTCTCAAATTACCTACCTTTCCCCTCACTGAATGCCTGTATGTCCTCCGTCCCTCCGTGTAGGACTACATTGCTATTTCGAGGGTACATATTCCCTGGTAATTTCTGTGTACACACGAGACCTTCCAGCTACAGCGTATAAATAGGAGGAGGACCACTGCCACTGCTGCAATGTAGTTTTGCCGCTACTTATCTACCTACTCCTGCATAATACCAACATACTTAGCATACCTACCTACCTACCTTAGTTTACTATTGGCTTCAACTTTTACTCCAGTCAAGTAGGTACATTACATATACATACATAGTAGTCGACCAGGTAAAGCAGAAGCAGAGTCACAAGGCAAGTGTTCATACCACACTAGTAATTTATGCAGGACTTGTATACATACGCACGCACAGGCTCATACACCAATGTACGTTTGTATGTACATAGACGCAATGTTGATATTTCCATTCACTCCCTCAGCTGTCAATACATGACTTTGACTTTTGCTTAAATAATTATAACACATGATTTTCTATCTAGTTCTCTCCCTTTGATCTTAACAAGACGAATTTCAGAGAATGTGTACACTAAACCTCCTAATTGCAATGAAAGTGCCTTTTCTGATAAGTAGACATGACGCAAAACTTAAAAAGTTAACTTTTTTATGTGTAATAACCTAGATGTAGGTATGCGTATCCATGAACAAGTTCGAGTTCTAGTTTTACGCTTTCATCCACACATATAGATACACATTATCGTAAGATCTAGCTTTTAAGTTTACTTTCAAATTGTCTGTCACAGTACTACCAACCCATGCCTTACCATGCCGAGCAGAGCCGAGTAGAGTCATCATACCCTACCCTTTACTATCAACATCAACCCAGCAGCAGCAGCAGCAACCGTATGCCTAAGATGCGACGACAGCACAAATAAAAATAAATGATATACGATAAAGTTTGCAAATGCGCTCAATCCCAAACGAATCAGTAGGAATAACAAGATGCTTACGGATATTGCGAAAACCTTATGAAGGCAGAGCACAGGTACCTTCATTTGGTGACGCTCGTTGTATTTCTACGCTTCGAAGAATTCAAATTATGGCAGCTCTCGATCACAGAATTAGTATGAGTGTATTTATACCCAGGAGATGTCTTGGATATTCGCACTACTAACTACTAACTAGATATCTACATAGTATACGAAGGTGGGATACACTGGTTGTGCCACATTTTGTACAAGATTATATTTTGGCATTCATTAATTCAATAGCGAATTCAGCAAATTGTGAGACACCTGTAAAAAGATTTCAGCACGAGCCCCAAGTATGTACTTTGTACAGAATCATTTTATAATTATAATAATAAAACCAATAGTTGTCAAACGTTCTCGTTTCCATATAATACTGGCCTTAGATTGTATATTGGTATAGATATGCGTTTTAATAGCACAAGACTACTCTATATGCCCACTGGTATACGTAAAGCTACTTTGATAACACATAAGTATAGAAAGATGGACCCATTGATAAAAGAGTATCAACGTTATATAGAGTCTCCCTCCTTCAATAAAGTTTGTATTAATTCAGAAATTGGAACCAAAAATTGAGTTTGGATATTTCGACATCCCTATCCCCCTCCACGAATATGCAGGTTTGCAAGAAGCAACAATCAATAGCCAACTAAAATTTAATCAAGTAAAAATTTATAATAAAATGATTGAGCTTAGTTCTATATGATTACGGTACATATTATGCCGTTGTAGTAAGGCATTACTATATTATTTCAAGAAAGCATATGTACACATAATTGGACGATATTGATGTCATAAATTCAAATATTTTTAATATCAAAGAAGATCTGGGCAGAGTTAAAGAAAATCAAAAAGTATTTCATCTCATTTGATTTGATTTCGATTCACTACCACACAAGATCTGATAGAAGAAACAGTAAGCTGTTACACTACATTACACTACGCTATACAGAAAGTACACCATTTGTGGTTCCAAGGAAATAAAATAGACCAAAAAAACCATTTTCCCTAGCCATGTATGTACAAAATATCAATTTACATTGGAAATAGATGTACATGTAGCATTAACATGACATGGTATAGTGTAGTGTAGTATAGCATAACTAGCATGACATGACATGACTACTTCTAGGAATACTATCACTGATTTTTAGCTGTAGAATGTGGAATTTGTAATATGCGGCTAGCTGTAATAATTTTGTACCTATTCGTATAATTTTGTACCTATCTATTCTCTGTAATACTTGCTGCCGGCCCACTTTCTCATTTTTTTTTCCATGCATCCACTTCCGTTATTAGAAAAAATCAATTACACAAGAATCAATCAAGCGCTGAAATAAACTACAACCTATGGATACGTACTTTTTTCCCCTCTCAATATCTCAACTCATCACAATTCATTTTATAACAATCGACCATTAGTTGCATGGCTTGCAAATCCTGAGTCTTTTGTCCTCAGCCAATCTTTATGAGTCTACTACTAACAATGCATGCATTACCTATAGCATAGTCTAGAGTGTTTATACATGTATAGGCAACGAAACTTTTTCCAACTCATTATTAATAGAATCCTTTTAATGATTTTGATCCATATCAACCTGGTATAATATCAGCTGAAAATTAGAGCTCCGTTCGGGACGGTACGGGACGGAATATGGTCTATCTCGTGCCGT